>JAUZSU010137029.1:0-15942 GCA_034780255.1 Parotocinclus maculicauda | reverse complement strand
CCAATTTAGCCATGAAACCTCCCACACTAAAATGACAGGTGTTTCAGTTTCATTGTCCAACCCCTGTATGTATATATATATATATATATATATATATATACAACCACATACATCTTATATTAAATATTATGACTTTACCACCAGTCTAAATTATTGTCTACTGAATATTAGCTTAAGCTTCTTTATAGCAGTTTCTATACGGTCCTTTTTAACATTTTGGCTGAAGTGAGTAAGCCTGCCTAAAGGCAGGGATTATGTTTCTTCTCTCTCTGCTGTCCAGGGGGTGAACAGCTTCGCTTGTGCTCACCTTTGGGGCATTCGCACTGGTAGTTGTTGATCTTATCGATGCATTTTCCATTGTTGAGACAGGGAATGCTGGCACACTCATTGGTATTGATCTCACAGAAGACTCCTTCGTACCCTGTTGATTGGCATGGAGAGATAAGCCTTAGTGCTGGCCTGAGAATTCAAAATGGCTTAGCTATACTGTCAGATTTTGATTCCTATCATGAGGGATGCAAACATTCTTTGATCAGGCCCAAGCTTCATTATTATTAACCACTATACAAGTGTGTAGATATTACAAAACCATGCTGTATACTATCATTAACTAGTGACTATGCTTTTACACCAGCAAGAGGTAACATGTCCTTACCTGCCATACAGATGCACTGAAAGCCTCCTATTTGGTCCAGACAGGTAGCATCATTCTGGCATGGGTTGGACATGCAATCGTTGATGTCTAATTCACAGCGAGCTCCCACGTACCCCTGCTGGCATTTACACTGGAACGAGCCTTTTGTGTTTAGACACTTCCCTGCATGCTCGCATGGGTTTGTACCTATAAGACCACCCAAAACCAACAAATGTGTTTAAACATGAGACATTCCTCAGGTTTCTGTTACGTAATACACCTTAATGTAATATGTCAGTCAGAACAAAGCTTTCAGAAGTTTTAAAATATGCGATCTCCCTAAAAGAAGTCCTCACCCAGCGAGCATTCATCAATATCTTGGTCACAGGCTGACCCAAGGTAGCCCACAGGACAGCTGCAGATAGCTTGGCCACTGATTGGGTTGGTGTCACAGTTGGAGTTCTGACAGGGGTTGCTAATACAGGCATCCTCCAAGTGACACAGCAAACCTGGATTGGGCAAATTACAGTGAATTACATTAACATTTACCGAAACGCACTACTGAATATATAAACATACAGTACTGTGCCACCATTAAAGTAGATATCAGTTAACCATTAATGTGATACAGTGAAGCTGCAAATGGTGAACCGTGATATGACGTATACTGCCAGGGTGTCTATAAATTAAGTTACACTTTAATAAAGATTTTACCCCTAACAAATGTAAGCGTGGCTGTTTTCAGATTTATTTAAAGCACAATGAGCCCAGGTTTTGTCCAGATTACATCAATTCAATATGAGCCCGGGGTGACACTGCTAACATCAGTGCACGACTTAATAATGTATCTCGCTATATACCTTTGGAACACTGCATATCCAAATACCAAAACGCTATTTTAAAGTTTGAGACTTGATAATATTAAACACGCTTGATTGAATCGGAATGTCAAGACTAGAAAAAAAGACTTAACACAGCTATGAATTCCACCGCACACCCAGCTATTACATTATATAAGGTACCACTGCTAAGCCACTGCTAAAACAACAAATCTAATGGTAGCCATAGACTTTTGCACAGCACTGTAGTTTTGCCAGTTCGTTATGAGTTTTTACTCACATTATTTGAAATTGTTCAAAAATGCTTTTGTGTATAATAATACGAACCTGTGCGTCCCGGTGGGCATTCACAGTAAAAAGAAGCCACGCGATCATGACAGGTGGCCCCTTTGTGGCAGGCGGCATCTGCACAGTCGTTTATATTCTTGCTGCAGTCATCACCCGACCAGCCATTCACACATACGCAGTTATACCCACCCTGAGTGTTATGGCAAGTGCCACCATTCTGGCAGGAATTGGGCATCAAATCACACTCATTCACATCTTCAGTACAGAACTGACCTACAAGGAACCACAAGACCCTAAAGACTCATGACAAAGTACTGAAGCAAGCAAACATCAAAGCATCAAAAACACTAATACAGCAGAGGTTGTAAAATAAAGAATTCATACCTGTCCACTCTGGTTTGCACTGGCAGTTATAGGTGTTTACCCCATCTACACAAGTCCCTCCATTAAGGCAGCGGTGGTCTGGACAGTCATCAATGTTCTCCTCACAGTTATGACCACTAAAACCTGTGGAGGTTAAAAAAAGGAGTTTGATTATTAAGTAGCTTTACTTCAATTCAATTATTCACTGAGTTATTGGAATGAAACAAAGCCACAGATATACTAGTAAATATGTTGACGGCCATTTCTGGAACGCTTTACTAATAACTATAGTTACTAAATAACACACATTCTACTGTGTAAGTGTTTGTGAAACCCATTGTTACATATTAAAGCTGCCGTTAATATTTCTGCGGTCAACCGTTTATCTTTTCAGAGAAAAATGGCAGTGCCGGGCCTCAAGTCAGAAGCACTAATGACAGCAGAGCCAACTGTCTGTAACCACAGTTTCCTTCGATTTTGCTGCAAATTCGGCAGATATGAAACATCCCTTGTTTTAGGTAACTTAATGTATAACATTTATGATATTATAATATGTATAATATTTGCTGAACTAAACTTAAAAAGAATTTTAGTCACAGGGTAAAATGAAGTGGCAGGGACAAAGTGGCTAGATCCCCAATTAGGTTCCACATGACTCATGTATCACATATAACTGATGTGTGTTTTACGCTGGTGTTTAAATCACAACACAGATTTCCTGATGCGGACCTTTGATCAGTTCTCCAATTCCATCTGTTTCTTTGCATATTTGGTCTCCTTTGTTCTCTGATGATCAGGACCAGCACAGAGCATGTATTATTTGGGTGGTGGATTATTCTCAGCACCACAGTGATCTATTAAAGTTTTGTGTTGGTATAAGTGGATCAGACAGCAGTGCTGCTGGATTTTTTAAACGCCTTAGTGTCACTTCTGACAAATAGTTCTGACCATTAGAGAACAGAGAAAAGGCTAAAAAAGTAAGTCGAGAAACAGAAGGGATACAGTCTGTAACTTTATATCTTCAGATATATACAGATTTGAGTTCTAGCACTGCATGCAAATGACGCTTTGAGTTGCTCTGGGCAGATCTATGTGCATCTGAAAGAGGGATCAGATGGACTGGACACCCTAAAGAAACCCCAGCTCCACAGTATGGTGGCCAGACAGCTCTGTCAGAACCTGGCAGGACGAAATTCAATCATTTTTACCGGTCCCAGTATCACCAGCCTGAGCCTGTTCCAGGAGTTTGAAAATCTGGGTGAGCATTGCAACTCTCACTTATCTATTGCCTCTACTGTTTTAACTCTTAATAAATGCAGTAGAGTTAGTTAGGTGGGTACAAATAATTCATGCCGTTTTAAGTATTTATAAAGCTTTATATTTTAAAAAAAGCATTAAAGGTATTTGTGGCTAAAAACTCATTTTGTCAGCGCTTTTTGCTTTTACCCAGCAAATGTTGTAGAACATTTTCAGTTTATGGTTAGGCAATTACCAGTTTTTGAAACAGCATTAACAGTTATAGAGATGATGCGATTTGAAGGTACACATGCTAAACAACTGTGGTTAGGCTAGTATTATCAGTATTGTATTTTCTTGCTGTAAATGTACATGTAAATCCTAGGCTACTTTCACATAGCAAGCCAATTTTCTTACCAAATCCATTTTTATAAAAATGTGACCTATATTTGACATCCTTCTAAACAGTTCATGCTCCTAAACTGACATGTGTGCTCAAAAGAGCAATGCTTCAGGTGACCTGCTCATCCAGAGGTAATCAATCAAAATGGAGTGAACAAACAGTCAAATAGAGTGAACAGTAACAGTTGCATGATCATGTTAAAAGGGCCACAAACACTTTTTAATGTTTACATCCTGGGTTCTTAAAACTTTGCTTGTAAGCTTATTTGCCTTTGAAACTGAACCCACATCATTCTGTGGCCACGTTCGGCCATTTCATCACCCCACATTTTTATGAGATCTGTTACTTTGCTATCCCATTACTGAAATTTTCTGTTATCCATTTTCTTCTCAATGCACATTTATAATGAATGCCAAGTTGGAATGACTTAAACATCACATTAATTTCTATCTGGCTCTTCAGATGCTGAGTTGCACTGCTGCGTATTAAATATGTAACAGATTTCAATACTACATACAGTATCTCACAAAAGTGTGAACACCCCTCATATTTTTAAAATTATTTTGGAAATCTTTTTATTTTTAAAATAGGACACCTTGATACAATGTAAAGTAGTCAGTTTACAGCTTTTATAACTGTATAAATTTGCTGTGCCCTCAAAATAACTCAACATACAGGCTTTAATGTCTGAACCACTGGAAACAAAAGTCAGTACACCCCTAAGTGTACTTTAATATCTCTTCCTCATTCCATGATTTCATCCTTTATCTGAGAGTTTGCAAGTAATTCTGTGGTAGCCTAAGTAATGGGGCTGTGGTAGTCTAGCAGTTAAGGTACTGGCCTGTACCTTTGAGCAAGGCCCTTAGCCCACCATTGTTTGGATTGTAAGATTGTATAAGTTGTAAGTCGCTCTGGATAAGGGCGTCTGCTTAATGCTGTAAATGTAATGTAATGTAATGCAATGTAAAGACAAATCAACTTCTGTAAGACTAAAGCTAATTATTTTTTTATTGACAAGTCAACAAAAGGAACCAAGCCAACAATCTGAGATGATCTTGAGAGCATCTGAAGAACTGGGACCTTTATCATCCACCACTAGCTCCAAATCTAACCCAAGCATTTATTGTAATTCATTCTGAAAATTCATGTACCCAGTTATCCTGAGTGGAACTTCACTCATTCCAGAATGAGGTAATGATAAGCCCCTAATCTCCCATCATGTATTTTTATACATTAGTTTAATAAATTTCCAGTATCTTAAACTTCTTAAGGTAAAACCTATGTGTAGTGTATTAATTACAGAAGCACCACAGAGAAGTTTGCTTACCTTTCTCAAGACTGGTTCGACACATGCTGGGTTGGTTATTTCTCTTGGACATCTTGCACTTTTTGGGGTTTGTCCCATTCAGTTTTACTTTGTATATCACAGAGCAGTCCATTCAAAGCAGTCCATCCCCTTTAACTACATTATCCATTACATGTATGTCCATCAGATCAACGTATGTTCGGTTTAACAGCCGAGGTGTTAAGAATTATAATAGGCCATAAAATATGTCTAATCTAATTCCCGTAAGAATAACAGAAAACTACTGCACGTCAACCCTTGCAACACCTGCTGATAGAAAAGAGAATCACAGTCTTGTGTGGCATACAAAAAAAAGATGGTATTGTCGCATGTTCTTATTTTTGACATGTTCTCATGTCGCATTTCTCAATGTTTTCATTTTGGTTTCTGAAAGGTACAAATATGAGAAATATTGTATTGCAGTATTAAATGTTTACATATTCTGCTTTAAAACTCATTAACTTTCAAGTACGTGTTTTATTGTTTAAAATAAAACACTGCAAAGTATCTAAAATGCAATGTGACAGTGGTGATGTCTGGTCAACATCCATTTTTCTCAATGTCCTGTTTCAAAGAATGTAAATCAGATGTTAAAATGCTAAATACCTGTATTTCCAACATAAATCTGGCAATTAAAGATTTTCACTTCTAAAAACAAATATCTATGTAAGAGGAAAGACATCAAAGTCAAAAGTCCAATTTATTTTTATAGCGCTTACAATGGTGCATTGTCTCAAAGCAGCTTTACAATATTATATTGCTTTAAAATCAGGAGTCACACAAACTAAAGGTTTGACTTGATGTGCTGTGACAGCGTATTAATAATTCAGAAAAGCTTTGGTTGCGTATAAGAAACTGTTTCCACTTCCATACTGCATAAATTGGTGCATCACTATTGGTTTCATTGCCAGTTGTGTGAGCACAGATCCTTTAGAGACATCAATAAAAAAAAAAAACTTAGTAACATGCTGATGTAGGTAAAGGCTTTCTGCTTCCAAAAAAACTTACAACAAATCATTAATGTATAGTTACGCTATTTTCTGACTGTGTCTTTTTGAAGAAATCCCATGTGTCATTTTAGCGTAGCCTAAATCTCTTAATGTTGTGTATAGATATCTACTGCTGTGGGCTGCTCAGCACCAGGAAGAGTGACTGCACCGGTCTTCCAGCATCCATGTTACGCAATTCTGAGGGTCCTCAGCAGCGTGGTCAGTCCCACATCAAGATGAAAGGCAAAATGGCACTCATCACCTGGTACAACAAGGGCAATTTCAGATTCCTCTCCAACGCCTACTCGCCAATCAAGCAAGGTACAGACTGTGACAAGCAGCTGCTTGATTATGCATGAAGCTCATCAGTTCATCAGTATCGTCTAGTGACTAGACAGATGCGAGAGATTGCATACTTTGTCCTAAAAACAGTTTCTTTCTAACCCAAAATCCAATCCAATACTAATCTATACTGCTGACAGTAATTAAATAATAAAATGTCCACTAATGTTTGTAAGCATTGTATTTGAAATGACTATAGCTTAGACCTTCTACCAGGCCAAGTTACAATAGCATTCACTATATGTTAAGAGTGATGTTATGGAAAATGAAAAGATGTATTTAATATTACCCATAAACCATATGTATATGCAGCACACACTTACTGGTCACTTCATGAGGTCCACCTTGCCAGTATCAGGTAGCCTTCAGAACTGCCTAAATTCATCATGGCATATATTCAACAAGGAACTGAAAAATTCCCCAGAGATATTGGTCTGTACTTACTAGTAGTCGATCAATATGGCTTTTTAATGCTGGTACCTAATATTTAGTGATCATTTCATTAATTTTTTTGGCAACTAATCAAAACGATAGTACCAATCAGGCCTGATGCAAAGGTATGTTTTACTGAACAGCCCTCATGATCATACAGTCACATTTACAATGTACCTAAAAATATACTAAAAGACTAACACAATTAGTAGTGAGATAATCTGGACATAAATGATAGGCCCCCTCTCCTATTACTTGCAGGGGTATTCAGATTCAGTTGTTTTTGAAATAAAAGGGTGTCCTTTGACTTTTAACTCACCCTAGAGATTAAAAAACCAACAACACAGTGAAACATATGTATGTACATATTGCACCTCCACAACACTTCAATTCAATTCAAATTTATTTATATAGCACTTTTTACAACAAAGCTTTGTCTCAAAGCAGCTTTACAGTCTTATATTATCTTAAAAGGCCAATCCCAAATTGAGCAAACCTAGGGTGACAGTGGAAAGGAAAAACTTGAAAGTAGAAGGAAGAAACCTTGGGAAGACCAAGACACAAAATGGGCCCCATCCTCCATGGGTGGCCTAGATGTTAATTGAGTAAATACTTAAAAAGTATATTAACGTCATAGTAAAATTAAGTAAATAATATAATTTAAATTAATAATAATATTTAAGTTAGTAATAAAATAAATAACAAAATAGATTTGAAAACAATATAGATTTTAAAATCAGTCCTCAGTGGGAGGTCCTTGGGGGCCCATTGTCTCCTAGTGACTAAATGATGGAGGGAGTTACAGCACTCTGATGGGACCATTGGCTCCTCTAAATAGCAAACTGAATATCTGAAACTTTTTTGACCCTCACTAAGCAAAAGTCTGTAAAAAGATACCAATATTGGTCTGGTATCACACAGGAATGATTGGGCTATCCCTGAGCGATGGACAGGGACCCCTATCCAGTGTTATGCCTGTGCCTTGTGCAGGGTACATGCTCATCTGTATCCAATGAATACTGGTCCTTCAATCCCCTTACCAAGAGCATTAAAATCAAACTTTAACTACTTCAAAGACATGAAAGATTTATGAAATTGGAATTGCAGAGCAGCTCTTCTGATTAGGGTCTAACCACAGGCAGTCACTTTAGCATCAAACGTCATGCTGTTGCAAGCAGATACAGTGATGTCTTATGACATGTAAATCTCCATCACATTATGTTCCCTGTCAGTCTTTTCATTTTTGTTTGACATGTCCTGATTATTTTTGACAGCAGATTGACATGAGACATTCCAATCTGATAGCGCCAGAAAACCACAGAGCTTTTCTAAATCTATAAGCATGCTTTCTCTTCTACAGCTAGTGTCTGAAAAGAATATGCAGCTTTCTTTTTAGAATTTTTTTAATAGATGCCAGATGTTTGCAGCATTTTTAATATGAACTTGTTCTACTGGATTATGTTTTTCCCAACATACAGTTTATGGGCATTATTCCATTTATGACAGTAGTGTATACAGACTTGGAGACAAAGACACCAGTGTTATGTCAAGTTAGTTATGGATGCTGGAATGCCATGTCATGACTGTGTACTAATTATTTAAGTAAATTATTTTAGTAGCCTATGAACATACACTCAAACCACAGCTTTTACCATTTATAGGTCACATTCTTGATGTATTGCATTGTAGTAATAGGTGTATGGTTTAAGACATACCTCTGACATATGTAGACATGGTTGACACTTTTGATATCCTTGTAGGGGTGATCATTAAGAGGAAGAGTGGAGAAATCCCATGTCCTCTGGCTGTGGAAGCCTTCGCTGCACACTTGAGCTACATCTGCAAATATGATGACAAGTACAGCAAGTAAGCCTGCTTTATTAGTGCTGTTACATGTGTATACAGGTCTGTGGCATGTAACGTGTATCAGAACAGCATCCATTTACTTTAACAACCGAGGTCTTAACTGTTATAATAAACTGGAATAGGTTATAAAAATCTGTTTTTTAACTCTGGAGACTGTAGCTATTAACAGCTGATCACTTTAACAACCAATCAATGCTGTGATCTGAGGCAGGCCTCAAATTAAAGCAAAACAATCCCATTTATTCTATCCAGAGTACCAGGGGAGGGTCTGGAACCTAACCCAGAGTTTGCTGGGCACAGGTAAACACAGGACTGGTTGTCAGTCTGAGAGGTTATGTAACTACAATCCCTAGCATTTACATCACAGAGCTCACCCAGAATTTGAGCACAGGTCCCACACAGAGCAAAAAGGATGCTAAAAGCAAACAATGTTCCAGAATTTACAAGTTAAACCTTTAATTCTGTGATCGGAGACAGGCCTCAGTAGTGTGTGTGTGTGTGTGTGTGTGTGTGTGTGTAAACAAACCTTACCAGTTCTCTGCTCGCTTGCTCATTAAACGCATCAACAAAAAACAGTATCTAGTCTATATGTGTGGTAGAGACTTTTTTGTGAAAGTTACTCATGTTTGCTGCTTAGTAGACATACATAGACAGTATTACAAAAAAAAAACAGATGAAACAGAGACTTAACAAGTGAATGTGAACCAGTTTATATAGTTATAGTTATATAGTTTATATAATTATATAGTTATAGGTTGAAGAGAATAGACAGGTAGTGGGGGGACAAACATAGGCGTACTACGTACAGTAGCACATACTAATGAAAACCATTTACAGCTTTGTCATACAATGTTACAGTTTAAGTGAAGAGTAGTTCCTGTCAGGTATACGTATTACGTGCATACGTATTGGATGGGCGTGATGACGTCAGGAAACGAATGGAGTAACGTATCCTGAGCAAGTGTGTTTGGCTAATGATGCTTTGAGCAACAGTGTGTTCGTAACTGGAATAAAGGTTAAATGAGACGGCATTGACTCACCGGGCATTATTACAAGTTTGTTACAAATAAACAGCAGAATGTCATTCACACAGCACAAGTAACTTACACAAAAGGTCTCTATACACATCAGCCAAGTTAGATCTGCTTCTAGTTGCATGAAGCATGAACCCACGAGCATGTGGGTGCATGTACCAGTAAGGTAGTGAGCTTTCCAGTAATGACAACCTTCTGCTCTTTAACTCCAACTCCCACCTCTGCTCATGGATCCACAGCTTTGACTGGTTTGTGGGACCAACTGGGAAGAAGTAGCAAAACACACAGCACTATACGATTGGATTCAATCCCAGGTGAAGTGGACTGGATCCTCCACATATCTACATGGGTTTACTCCGGGTTTACCTGTTTCCTCCCACAGTCCCAAGACATGCTTTAGATCAACTGAGAATGTTAAAGTGGCCCTAGTGTGTGAGTGTTTGTATGAGTGTGCGAGAGTGTGTGCCCTGTGGATTGGCGCCCTGTTTATGGTTGTTCCTGCCGCTACCGGCTAGGCACTGGCTCTAGAATTAAACAGTTATGAAATTCACTACATTACTGTATTATGTAACATCATATGTTGGGCATCACTGTACTGTGTCTTTTTGAGTCTGCCTACAGCTCCTACAGCTCAAGTCCACAGTTAAAAGACAGATTTTTATTTCCTATAATCATTTATTATAATTTATATGACCTCAGTCGTTAAAGCCAATGGCGTTTGAAAGGATGGACATTAAATGGCACATACTTGTACCTAAAATACAGATTTTATATCTCTATAGAAACAGTCAGTTTGCATTACTGTTTTGAAGCCTTAAACTCATTTTATAATATAGTTCTTATAAGCCTGTTGATGTTTTTCCAGTGTATGTATGATTTTGTTTACAAAGAAAACATCAGGTATAGGTTTTATCAACACAACCTAACCATTATTTTCAGATAACTTTTTTTTCTTAGACACACTTTATCTACACACAAACAGGAAATAGAAAAAAAATCAATCAAATTTACTCAAACCACAAACACAATGAAGCTGTTTGAGGTCTTAAATGGGTGCATAAATGCTTAACAAGTGACGGATAAACTCAAATTAAAGCAAAGAAATCTCATTTATTCTATCCTGAGTACCAGGGGAGGGTCTGGAGCCTAACCCAGAGTTTGATGGGCACAGGTAAACACAGGACTGGTTGTCAGTCTGACATGTTCTGTAACTGCAACTACACGGCTCAAACAGAATTTGAGCACAGGTCTCACACACCGAGAAAAAAGGCTGCTAAAAGCAAACAATGTTTACAAGTTAATGCTCTCGCCAGTGTTTTTCCTTCCTGCTTTCTGTATCATGTGTATGCATTTGTATGCAAGCACTGATTTGGTTGAATTTCCCCAAAAATCTCTGGCATTATTTACCATAAAATGCTTCATTTGCCATAAAATGGCTAAATAGACCTATTAATGTGACTGTCATGTACCAGTTTAAACAATTAAGTCCAACCTGAGATTATATTTAATTTAGTATATGATACATCATCTAAGAGCACCATCAAAAACTACAAAAAAGCTTGACGGGAGAATTTTCAAAATAAGTTAGCCTTCGGTGATAATGGAATCATTTATTTATGTCATTGTCGGAAATAAAGATGTAATTTCTCTCTGTGTGACCTGTAGGTGTTAATAAATGTAATGTACAACTGCAGATTTGCAGCAGTGAGAGTACACAGTGACACAGTGACACACAGCAACTCTAGCTTGACTGACTGCATTAATGTCTGACTACACATGCACTGAACGTTGTCTCATAAATTATAGAGAAAGCTTGGGGGAAAGCTTAATAGCTTCATAAGCACGGTGTCTGTGGGTTTTAACGAGAATTCTATCGAAGTATAATTTGTTGTCCTTAATTATTGTTTTTATCTTGTGTACAGCCAGCTGTGTAATGTAAACAGCCTTATGCATATTTTAGCAAGTACATGTTAATAACATGAAAGCACGAACCATAATACGTTGCTCACAAAAATTAGGGGATATGTCACCATGGGAGAGTTCATTTTGAAGTATCCCCAAATTTTTGTGAGCAGTTTATTTGATCAGTGCAAACGTTTAGCTGTAAGTCCACATCTGAGAGAGCAAGGATATTTTATTTAGCAAGGTTTTTTGAAGTCATTTTAACTAACAAAATGTGTCAGAGATGTTCATCATGCTTAGGACTGAATATCAAAACCTTAGTCCGATTTGTAACCAGGTACAAAATTACAAGAATCGGGTACCAGTTAAAAAAATGTGATTCCTCGTATACTTTATCACATAGTTTTATTCTGACATGCTCCAATATGGCATTAGTAGAAGATGGACACTCAGGAGTCTCCATTTTGAAAGGAAATGATACTGAGCTTCAGCAGTGTACAGTGTTCAACCAACTATGGTGTTCGACCAACTCTAGTTTCCTCGTTAGCCTGGAAAGTCCGAAACACAATGTGAACAAAGTTTGAATTTTTCTTAATGTACTAAAACTACAGATCTATGAAAACCAAACTTTTTTTTTTTTTGAACTCTCATTTACCTCTGGTTATAAGTAATCTCTACTTTATTTCCAAGCTTTTTCTTCCCATTTAAACCTGTTTTTATCCATCTTACCTTCCCTTTGGACCACATGTTCATTATTTCAGCAGTAGAGATTACATCTCACCAGACAGAGACCTTAGGTGTTAGGTCACTCCTTTAGTACATTAAGCCACATTAAGCTTTTTACAATAATAGGTTTAAATGTAAGAGAAAAGAAACTTAACATAGAATGATTACTTTTTAAGTTGAAATCCAAAAACAAAAAAAGATAATTTATACCAAAACATTTTTTTCTCATTTTGGAATTGAAAAATTGGAATCAATAAGAACCGGACTTGATCAACAGAATTGGAATCAGACTCGAAATCGATAAAATTCAAACTATACCCAACCGTAATCATGCTGAATAAGCAGTGTTGTATAACATGCTTCACGTTCTGATTGTTTTATTTTTTATATTAAAATGTAAACACGGTCATTTGCATATTGCAACGTTTGTCTCCCTGCCCGTGCTGTTATGTGTAGACGGTATAAAAGATGTCAATACCACCCAACCCTACTACTCACAGATTTTGCCATATTACATACGAAAAAAACATGTATCCCTCTCTTTTCCTTAAACTTAATTTCATGGAGCTCACACAGCTCTGTTTTTGGTCCACAATCTAAATGAAATGTGTTAAATGGATAAAATCCAATTAATATCAAAATAACCATGCAAACTGTGCCTCAGGTACTTCATTTTTCACAAACCCAACAAGACATGGCAGCAGGTGTTCTGGCTGACCATCAGCATTGCCATCAACAACGCCTACATACTCTACAAGATGTCCGACGCCTACCACGCCAAGCGCTACAGCCGAGCCCAGTTTGGCGAGAGGCTGGTAAAGGAGCTGCTGTACTTGGACGACTGCTCGCCTACCCAGTGAAGTGACCGACCGCATGCTGTCTTAACACACACAAACCCAACACACACAATGCCAGTTAAAAGTCCTGACCTATGGCTCGCAGAAATGACTTCTCTGTGACAAGTTGTGCCAAGCCTGTGAAGCAAAGGTTTACTTTAAATGTAATCCCATTTTAATAAGTCCCCCATATACTGTACAGCAAGGGACCCTGTATATAATCCATTCGACTGTCTGTGTGTCTCTGCTGCATGATGGAAGTACGTCCCTCTACATGTGCAATGATTTTAATGCCCAGAGTGATGTAGTGTTTGTGTAGATTGAACCCCATGTTAAGTGTTTTGTGGATTAGCAGGATGTCAAGCACCAATCAAGAGTTTAGAGGTGAAATGAATGTAGTGCCAGTTCCTTTTGTGCATGACTTCTGTTCAAAAGGGAAACGTTCATTTGTTTTCCCAATATTTTTTCCTGTTCTTTACTGATGCAAGCTTGTTTAGGATGTGGCCACTTGTAAAGTATGTGAGACTGATTTTAAAGTGAAAGAACTTTGTACTTTCCCTTCCTTTTTTTGCACTTTGGATTTAAAGGGGAAATGTAAAGAAGAGAACAAAACCAAAAATAAATGTGTAACCAATCTAGTCACAGTTACCAAGAAGAATGTGTATGGGTCAGTGGCATGACTTGCATTCATTCCATTATTTTCGTTTGAATTTATTTAACAAATTACATGTATCTTGTTATCCTATTAAATCACACCCATTTAAAAATTGTAATAGTTATTTATACATTTTTCTTTACAACATCTTTACAACAGTCAAGAAAAAAGGCAACAAACAAGAAAAAAGGCAACAAACAAGAAAAAAGGCAAGAGTCCTGAAAATCAATAGCATTATGTTCTGTGAAACAGGTTGTTGAAAATAGCATTGAAAAAACGACTGATACTTTTGTTTGACAGAAGCCAAATATGCATTGAAAGACATTATTACCATCAACATAAAGGATCATCCAGATGAAACAGAGACTTAACGAGTGAACGTGAACCAGTTTATATAATTATAGGTGACTATATAGAATATACAGGTAGTGGGGGACAAAAATGTGTACTACTTACAATAGTACAGGCGAATGTATTCACAAAGACCATTCATAGCTTGTTACAAATAAGTAGAGGAAAGTAATCCACACAAACATGAGTAACTTACACAAAAGAGTCTCTAAACACATCAACCAAGCTTGAACAATTAGTCCAAACGTGAGCTAATGAGCAATCAGGCACAGGACCAGTAAGGTAGTTAGTTACACACACACACACACACACACACACACACACACACACACACACATGGAATCACACGGTTATCAAATGAAGGACTTCTGCTCTTAAACTCCTGCCTCTGCTTTTGGACCCACAGTTCTGATTGGCTGTTGAGGTGACCAGCTGTTTACAGCCGCAATGTTTAGAGTTAAAACAGATTTCTATTTCTTATCATAATTTACTATAATTGTTAAGAGCTCAGTCATTAAAGTGATTTGACGCCGATTGGATGAT
Source organism: Parotocinclus maculicauda (assembly GCA_034780255.1). Lineage (NCBI taxonomy): Eukaryota > Metazoa > Chordata > Actinopteri > Siluriformes > Loricariidae > Parotocinclus > Parotocinclus maculicauda. Next base: position 1,158 of record JAUZSU010137029.1, on the reverse strand, counting down.
TAATAAACGGTGCTTACCTGTATAATACTAATAAGATTAAAAGAATGTTTAAATGAAAATTTGAGAAGTGATGGTCATCCTCATGGATTACAAATCACTATAGCTGAGCCTGGGCAGGTTTATAATAATTACTCTGAATGGGCTGATCACTTATTTAAACTGGATATTTTGATAGTAAATGTAAATGATCAAAATGTTGTTACTATCACCGTGACTAAATATGGCATAGAAGTTAGGTTTCATTGTTTTATTGGATTTGAACAGGTTTCAAAACAGGTTTTCTATAGGCATTGCATATTTTATTTTAAATAATTTAACTAGGAAATCAAAGAGAAGTCACTGCTACACACAATTACAGTGCATTATTGAGGTATGTCTGGGTAAATTTGTGTATTACAAATGTGGGTTTTTTCATGTTTTAACTTTGCTTTTTGCTAGGGTCTTTACTCACTGACACACAGTCTGTTGTTTGTGCGTGTGATGACACACCTGGCCGGAAGGCACTGCTGGGACTTGAATCAATTTGCATGACAAACTTAATTTTGGGGACAAATATCATGAGGGCAAAATGAGATAACCCCAATAACACATCCCCCAATTTTGGTGAGCAGTGTATTAAAGTGTGATTCGATCTTCATGTAAAGAAATGCCTGTATCATTTATATTCTTTACCTTACTGAAATAATGTTCCCGAAAACAAATAATATTATAACATTAGTGGGCTACAACCATATATGGCACTGACCCTCGTTGGATGGATGCCACAGCATTTCTAATGTGCTTAGAAATGAATTGTTTGAAAATTCAGAAAATAATCTTTTTTAAATACAAAAGAGCAGACGTTTTGAAATGCTGAAATAATGGATGAAGAGACCTAAGTCATGTGACATGTCCAGCTGTTTAACATTTAGCAGTCAGAAGTAAATCACTGATCTTTCCCGGTCTGACATTAAAGAAAAACTGCCTGCTTTGAATGAATTAACACACCTTCATGCTAAACAGTTAGACATCGTACATGCTGTCATGTCTGACCAATGAGTACAGTCGATTCCAGTTAATCAGAGCACATGCCCTTTGTTACCAGACGGGATGTGCTATGTAACATATATTAAATGTTTATTAAACCTTTATTGTGCGATTTACACGTATAGCGAACGT
>JAUZSU010137028.1:0-28066 GCA_034780255.1 Parotocinclus maculicauda | reverse complement strand
CTGGTGTTGAGATAAAAACTTGTGTATGGATATAACCTTGTGTGTGTCGCTTACATGGCCACTGATGCCGATAGCGATGTAAAAGAAGCTCAATAAACAAACAATGGTTAATGTCGAACCCCAAATCAGAAAAAGTTTGGATGTTATGAAAAAATGCACATCTCATAGCTCCTAAATTGGTTGCTTTTTCCTTTTCTTTTTGCTATTTTCTCTCTGTTTGAGTAAAAATATATTTGAATTCATTTTATACACGTTTACTTTTTATATACATTGGATTTTGACAAACTCAGACCACCTTAGAACAGACAATGTCTCACACACCCCCTGTGATGTTTGGTGCCCAGATCCCAGATCCCAGAATGAGAACCATGGGTTTATACTATAGCAGAGTCTACCTTAAACATGCAGTTTTAAACATTATATTAAATATGTCCTTTTCTTAGTGCTATTGAATTAAGCATTCAATTAACCAGTAATATGTTCAATGTAATGAAAATGACATTCTCACTGCAATCAAGCAGCTATTTGGTATTTGATTTTACTGTCTTGTGTGACCCATACAACACAACGTTGTGTTTTTCCTGTTGGCTGAAACAAAGGAGGAATTATCAGTACACACAGCGTGGCACAATCAACATTTAATTTCAATCACTACTGCAGTTCGCATAGATTTTCTAACCGATATTTCAGGCTCTTGAATGGCGTATTGATCAGGTGGCTGGCAGCTGGTATACTTGGGGAAATGTGGGGACAGGATGTTTATAATAATTCTAAAGGCTGGCGCACATTAATGACTCAAACATGTCGATCCGCATTTGATTTTCAATACGTGACATAAGAAGGCTGTGACATTCACGACGAGACAGCTTTAATTGTTCATGTTCAGTTTATTGGATCTGTCTAATTGTAAGTTTTATTAAACGAGGCGCCGATCCAGCATCTGGAACTGTACTGGAGAAGGACCTCCATATTCATCACAACAATCAATGACCATCATGGAGACCAAACTTTGTGGCTATTGTTCATTTGCAATGGGCCTTCCTACTGAGGTGACCAAATATGGAGACAACCAGGCCAGCAAAATGTACCCACACAGCTCAAGTCAGCTAACACAATTCTTCAGTTAATCACTGAATGTTACCCACCGATCTAAATTTTAGAAAGGTACAGTAATCACATGCTTACAGGGGCACAACAAAAAAAGATCCATTGAATTTACTTCTACTATCTAAAAATGAACTGGACTTTAAAATAAACTCAACTTAACTTAAATTAATTTAAATAAACTTAAGAAAACTATTAAGTACTTTTGCAGTAAATATATTTTCAAGCATGCATGTACAATACTGTGCAAAAGTATTTGACCACCGTTAGATTAGATTAGATTAGATTAAAATAAAATATATTAAATTAGATTAGATTATTAGAATACAACCAACAAATCTGTATGCAGAACTGAAAAACTGAAAAAGTCAGCTTCTAAAGGCACACTGGCAAGCATTTAGCATGGCCTCCACAATAGCAGCACCTGGCCAAAATCACCCTTTTACAGTCCAAAGAAGCTTGATAAGGAACCATTTATTTGGAAGGGTAGCAGCCAAGAAACCACTTTTCAGAAGAGGAAAAAAGATTTGCCAAAATGGCAAAAAGTTTTCAATTTTCTTTGTCAAAAGGTTTAATATGTTTATGGGTCATTATACCATTACTAAAATAACAAATCTAATAGATAGCAAGAGGCTTTTGCACAATATACAGTAAAGTATGCTCCCAACAAACTAATGTAAGTCTCGCTTCTAGAATGATATTTTCGTAAATTTAAGTATACTGCTCAAAACATTTAGGGGATACTTCAAAAGGAAATGTCCCATAATGAAATATCCCCTAATGTTTGTGAGCAGTTTATAAAATGTTTAATGCTTGATATGAAACAAAGGAGAGAAGTTCAAAACCCCAAAGTAATAAAAAGTAAAATCATTTGTTCTGGTAAAATTGTATTACATGAGTACATTTGCACACTGGAACATGAATATGCTCTTATATTTTATGATGTACATTACAGTTTGTTCAATACTATCTTTATGAAAATGCAGCAATACCATGGCAGTTACAGTTTTCTTACTGTTGAGTATGCACACTCAAATTTATTCCCCACAATTATCATATGGTTGCAATGTTTCAATTTGACTTCTCGTTTATTCTGTTATTATTTTTTAAATTAATGAATTTAACTTGTAATCTTAAAACCAGTTTCTGTTGTCTTAATCAAATCAATCATACTAGTAAACATAATAGTTTTGTTTTTGTAACCACTGACTTAGTGTTTGTGTTCTTGAGATTGTGTCCACAGAGTACTCTCTCTCTCTCTCTCTCTCTCTCTCTCTCTCTCTCTCTCTCTCTCTCTCTCTCTCTTTCTTTCCTTTCAGCAGAGTGCTATGGATAGATGATTCAGGCCACTTAAACTGCTGCCCCTGGACTTGCACCACTCTCACCCTTAACACTCTTGTCTTGTAATGTGTCACTTTGGTGAAGGACCATAATCCCACAACCAATTTCTGTTCAGTTATGCTCTAAAGCTTGATTGAAAAGCAGACAGGTAACATGTCCTGATCAAATGAGTCATGCTCTTATGAGGCAGAAAAGAGCAAAATAAAACAATAATAAAATAGAATTCGATTTTGAATGTTCAATAATATGGCTTTATGGAATAATTTTATACATTTATTTTCCATTAGTGTTGACAATGTGTTTTTTCTGAAGTAATAACACCATTAACCAAAATGCTTCTCTACAGTTAGTGTTTTTTGGGACTGTTGAACAAATCAGGCACTGCAGATTCATTTGGAAATGCGGGTTTAAAGAAAGTTATCATTACAAGGTATGCTTGACCGACAAGAACCAAAATGGTTACTATAAAAATTGTTACTTAACAGAACTCCATTTAATGTCTGAAGTCATTTTCATGTAGATAAAAAGAAATGAAATAAAAAATGTAAACAATACCTAAATGTATGACATAATACTTATCAGAGTTTAAAAAAAAACAGATTTTTATTTCATATTACATTTTGTTAGAAGACTATTAATGGCACTTACCTGTATATAATGTAAATTGAAATTCTGATTCATAAATTGTAAATATAGGTTTAGAATCGACATAATCGTGATTCTCATTGCAGCTGCTATTGTGCGATTTCACTACATAATAGACACATCACATGATGGTGAATTAACAACGTTATATAATCATTAACAGACTAAAAGGTATCTCTCAGGTCATACTCCCAAACGGATATACCAACAGCACATGCAAGATAGTTCTAGAATGGTGCTAGTGTGATAGATATAACCATAAACCAGCATTAATGAGTCATATTATAAAGGCTTACGGCCTTTTTCTGTGGCCTGAGATTCTGTTTACTGGAGAGTATCAATCTAGTGTAATGAAATACAAGCAGAAATGTGACAGACATACAGTAGAAAGAGAGAAAGCCATTCCAAATGAGATTATAAATGGAGGGAGTTCATCAATCAGTGTTCAGAGCCAATATTGCTTTTCTCATGGCCAGCCGCTGCTGGGGCTCTGAGAATATGTATTTCTGTGCTGCACCAAAAGTGATTTTTAAGATGCACGTGTGTGTGTGTGTGTGTATCCGGATGCATGTAAAAGCAAGTAAAATGTAAAAGTAAAATGCCGATCTTGATTTATTCTGAATGGGACTTACAGGCAAGTTACATCAAGCAGAAAATGCCTTTACATCTTTGATGCCATTCTATCTTCAAACCCACCCTGCGTAAAATATATGCCTTCCAGATTCTTCACTTAATTTCCTTCTTCCTGACCCTCACAAGTACAATTAACACCCTATGTTTCATACTAAACTGGCATATTGCTTAAAGGAGTACTTCAGAGTATGTGAAATATATTTTTATTCCGAGTTACCACATGTGATCATACACCTGCCACTAGGTACACCTCGCTAGTGCCGGGTTGGATGCCCTTTTGCTTTCAGATCTGACTAAATTATTTCTGAAATTGATTTAGCAAAGTGATGGAAAAAAATGCACAGGATCACAGTTACTGCAAATTTGTCAGCTGCACACTTACAATTTAAATCTCCCATTCCACCGTATAGAAAACCTGCTCTTATGGATTGAGATCTGGTGACTGTTGATGCCATTTACATACAGTAAACTCATTGTCTTGATCATGAAACCATTTTGAGGGGATTTGAGATTTGTGAGACTGTGTGTAGAAGATGGTAAACTGCAGTCATAAAGGGATGGACATGGTCAGCAACAATGCTCGGATTAGATCTAGTTTTTTGATCAAGTCATTTGCATAGTGGATTAGGGTATGGGAATATCACTGGGATGTATATAGATGCATAGATTGAGATACAGCAGGGAAATAATAATTATATAAGAATTATATGATACAGAGGTGAGAAATCAGTTTAAAAAAAACAAGTGCATTCTTTTAGGAAGATACAAAAACAAAAAATACAAAATATATCCATCACTCATACAGCAATAATCTTGAGATTTGTTTAAGATTACCAGCAAAACGCAGCACCTCAAAATGAGCCGTAAGACTTAAAGGTAATATTGGTTGCTCTGTTTGCTTTGTAGCTTTAACACTCCCTGTAAAATCCTGCCTTCTGTCCAGATGCAGCAACTGATCCTCTGTCTGATCGCTTTCCCTGAGTGGTCCTTTTATTGAGCAAATTCAGCCTGTCACTTCCCATGCTCAGAGAATAACTCAAACACAACACGTAATCATACAGGAAAACTAGGATAAAATCATCTTGTCAAGGCTGGGGAAGTGATTGCTGGATAGCACCTTCTCCAAATCAATACACTAATTCCACAATTTATACTGCCGGTGGTGGCCGAGGAAGGCAACTTTGATAGAGTATTTCTTGGCTCACTGACCAACTTTGACCTTCTCTAGGTGTGTCAGCAGGCTTAGTGTGCTTTCTGTACTTTAGAAAAATCGCCCATAAGAATTGCTAGAGCTGTGTCTGACATTTACTCCTGGGCCTCAAAACCAAACTGATTAATTCTAGTGAGCACGGGATCTTCTCCTCATCTTCTCACCTTCTGTCTATTTTTAATACGTTCTTCTATTCTGGTATATCTTCTCTCTTATCCTGTACCCATAGATATAAACAAAAAAACATTTCTAGTTCTTATTCCTCTCCCACATCTGGTTTATGGTCGACCAGTGTCTCTTACTCATTATAAGGGAATCATATTGTTTCCAATAAGATGTGCTTCTCATTATCATACCTTAATATTACCTCTTCTTATGCATGTGTAGTGCAAGTGTAGTCACTCCTCAGTCAATCTCAGCTGCTTTAGGGCTTCAAGGATGGGACTCAAGTTTAGGCTAGTGGTGGGTTTTAAGAAAAGGTCTCCAGCTGTCTTTTAATGGTACAACAATATGATAGTCTTTGCTAAAATGTTTAACGGATTTAGGATCATTGTTGTCTGTGGCAGGAGCAAGCAAGAGTAAGAAAGAGACAGTAAATATGAGTGAAGCATTGAAAATTAGAAATGCACATTAAAGCAAAATTCAAGAAACAGGTAGATTAGAATGTCTTAGAAAATATCTTTTGAAAAAGCAGTGCCATTCATACCTGAATTTGATCCGATATCTCTCATATTAGGAACCCATGCGTTCTGGCACCTTTTTGTTTGAATTCAGCATCTCTACATTTTATATAGAAAATAAATGAAAATAAGTTTTAATATTAATAAATTATTGTAAATCAATTGGTATTTTGTGCTTAGTTGTGTTAATTTTCTTTGATGGTAACTGGCTCATGCTTTAGGAGTGCAGTGACCAACTGTCAAATGCTGGTCTAGTTGTTTGCTGTATTTTGGCTTAGACCAGTCCTAATAAAATGCACAAAAAAACACTTTCTGTGGTAAATCACCATTGATATTTCAATATAGTTCATAGCTAGGCATGTTTTATATTTAAAGTTTACCAACTGGCAACACCTTGTTTACATTTCCTCTAATACCTAGAACCCATTCAGAGATTGATAAAGATGATAGAGGTCTGGCCAAGTGGAATTGAGCCCAACTAGAGGTCAGACCCGTGTTATTAGTTCTGTGTGGGTGTGTAAAGAGTGAGATAAAGAGTACGGGAAAAAAATAAATAAATACCTGAGACTGCCTGCTCTGCTCTCCCTCAGTATCTAGCCACCTGGTTGTACGGCATTGTTGACTTCTATAAACAAGCAGCAAGAACAAGAAAATAAATCCTTCAACTCAGCCCTGCTGAGCACTGGACTCCAGCGCAGAGTCAAAAAGTCATGTGTAAATCTCTCCCGTCTCACAAGCTGTACACACGGGAAGAATTTGCTCAGTGCATGTAAAGCTTCTCCTCAGGGGAAAGAGCAAAAATTGTACTCCTGTATAGAAAGAGCCTACTGTCCCCATCACGGACATCTCATCAGGAGAGCAGCACAACACATTTCAGCTGTTTTGCTCTATTTTTTACGTTTAAAAATTAAATTCCTTATTTTTAAGTTGTAGCTCCCAGAGATATAATAAGAATATTTTGTGGCCTAGTGGCCCGGGACTGTGGTGACCTAGTGGTTAAGGTACTGGACTTCCAGACCAGATGGTCCAGGGTTAAAATCCCACCTCTGCCACAATTGGGTCCCTCAGCAAGGCCCTTAACCCACAATTGCTTTGATTGTAAGACTGTATGAATTGTAAGTCGCTCCGAATAAGGACGTCTGCTAAATGCCATAAATGTAAATGTAAGTGTGAAGTTTCAGTTTAAAACAGAAGAAATCCTTTAAAATGGTAGCACTTGAACGCAGTAACATGGTACTATATACATCACACCATTGTCTATGGCTTGCAGTTTGTTAACGTCTTTATTAAACCTCAACGAACTGGGAATTTCTTTGAAACGACACGCCATTAGTAAATCCCATCTTAGAGAGGCAATACCTCAAACTGGACAAAGAGACTGTGCTGTCTTCAACTTTTCAGTTGAGGACAAAGCCAGCCTTCAGGGTTTTAAATTGTTTTTGGCCTAATTATCATGAAACATTGATATGCTTAGCGATGGTAAGCTTCCTAAGATGGAAGATGCCTGTGGAGATTAAAGAAGATCATTGCATGAATGTAGAGTCTGACTTATAATTAACGTGAGGGGAAAAACATTGAAAATTGGGACAGCCAACAAATGGACCAACATTCTATGTATAGCTAATGGCTCTTGTGGTTACATTCAGTCTAGAGCAGGTCTTGTTGTTGTTATCATCTTCAGCCAATTAGAGATGTCAGCTGAGAAATTAAATCAGAAAAGATAAATGAATGGTTGGTTAACATGTTCTTGAACGTATCAAAACTATAGGGATTAATATGGAGTTGGCTCTCCCTTTGCTGTGAATAGAAACAACAATTCTAAATTAATATTCTGGAAGTTCAACCACAACTACATTAGAGAGGCCAAGGCAGAGTTGTAGCCGTACGTTTCCCAACTTTTTTAACAGCATAACGATTCTAACGAACTGGGGAAGGGTGTAGAACCAATATGCTTAAAAGTTACATTATTAGTCCTCTTTTCTAAACTCTATAAACTGTTGCAAGAAAGACATTTTAAATGGAAAATGTTAACTTACCATTCATTTCTTACCAATGTTTGACACAAGATGCTCTTCCTTCATTACACCAATATTATATGAAGCTACAGACTTGCAAACTTGCCTCTAACTTTTGTTCAGCTCTTCCTTTAAAGTAAATGTAATGTCTTCAGGACACGGATATTTTGGCCTTTAACCACTTGTTACACCCCTAACCCGTATTTGATGTAACTGCCATCATGAACAATGCTTTGTACTTCTTAACAAACATTTTCTCAGGAGTTGCAGTTTAGGTAAAAACAGTGTTAATGTTGTCAGTTTCTTTATTATGGACACTAGGCATCCACAGTTTTAGAAAACTTTAAGCACTCAAACTATTCAAGAAAACACTGCAGTCGCAACAATATATAGTTAATAGTTGCCAAACATTTTCTACAGGTCCCCCTTTTTGTAAATAAGAATACAGCTCGCATTTACATGTCTTTTTTGCTTCCAGACCAGAATTAACGTTTGAATTCAAACATTTGACTTTTAAATGAGTATGTAGTTCATAATAAGACTAATAATAAGACACATAGTAATAATGAATATAATAATAGAAATGTTATTATGGCTAATAATAGAAATGATCAGGGTTGCAGAAACATTCGTCGATATTTGATTTGTCATCTTATTTATTAATTATTAATTAGTTACTCCTGAATCTGCTGCCCTGTTTCTTACCTTTTGATAACACAAGAAGCTTCAAGTAGCAGCAAGAGCCATTGTTTAGTCCACAAGCCCCCCAACACCAACCACTACAGACAATTATTGATCACGGATGGTTTTAATTACTTTCCTAAATTGAGCAATTTTGGTATTCCCTCTCGACTCACTGTGGAAAATGTGTGTGTGTGTGTGTGTGTGTGTGTGTGTGTGTGTGTGTGTGTGTGTGTGTGTGGCGGAGAGAAAGAGAGAGAGAGGGCGAATACTGAGGCCTATAAATCATGCTGGATACATAATTCATTGCCAGTGTGTGAAAAGGACAAGACAAGATGCTTTGGATCATTGCAAATAACATATGGCCCAGTGTCACTGCTTCAGAGTGTATCGTGTGTGTGTGTGTGTGTTTCTTGGATAAGAACTCGGTGCTTCAGCCTGCCTCTCTTAAACCTGTGAAATATCTTTGCTTCCCATGGGAAAAGTGAATGATACATTGTAATGGTTTATGCACCGATTTTAAAGCGGTCAGTAACTCATATAATATATTTGTAATATTTATACGAGCAATCAAATGCTCTTTAAGTTAAGTGGTAAAAATATGGTGGAAACTATCATCTTGTTGCTGACGACCACGTTTAATTGCATCATAAATACTTTGGGAATTTAGCCCGGTCATTTGTAACCATCACAGCTAGACAAGCTGTGTGTGGTGACACCTGTGAGGATAGTGCTTCGCTGAAACACAACAGACTGACCTCAAGTCGGCTCTCCCAAGAGATCCAGAGCTTCTATCCAGTAGATGACTCTGTGGAATGGCAGTCTTTGAAGTTTAGGAGTGAAGGACGGATAGTGGCGGATTGGGACGACCCTGGTGCTGACCCCTGCTCTGAAATGCTCAGGCGAGCGCACTGGGAGTGCATTTCTCCACTCGCGGCTCATCAGAGGATCTCCTCCTCATCGGAGGAGCGCACCAGGGCCTGCACCCAACTTTAAAGGCGAGTGAGGCATCCACAACAGCTGGGGTGCTGACCCTAATCTGGGGAGGCCTTGCTGAGGATGTATGGGTTACTCTGGTCAGCTGGACTGAACTGGGGGACTCAGTAAAACAAAGTGGTAATGCATAAAAATAGAAGGAGGCATTCAAACACACAGAGGGGCTCTCGACTAAAAGGGAAATGAAGGCCTCCTGCTGAGGAGCTGACATTTAATGGTTTAGGAAACCACTTTTGATTTCACTTCAGACTTTTCCAGATACAATAATTACCCCTGTCTGTAACAGGGGATAAAAAAAACTGGCACATTTTTTTCCCGTACCAAATGTATTGTTTTGTCATATCTACTTATATATATGTGCAGATGCTTTATTTCAGTTAAAGCCATTTTCTTAGTATTTGATTTGATATGCTTGTTGCATTGGTCCCTCTTCTGCCTGACAGTGACTGAATACAGATCTGACATATTGTTATGCAGTGTGAAAAGAGAAGGCCTATTCAAATCAATACATGTGCAAACATACTGACAACTCTCTCTGGTTCCTAACAGCATCTCCCCACAGCCCCATGGATTACATGGAGAGATTCTCGCCTTGTGAAGAGAATCAAGATCCATATGGATATGTGTAACAATATGTTGCTGTTCTATGACCACTGATGGGGGCTTTGGCCATAAAAACCAGCGAACAGAAAAAGCAGTTCCTGAGAGCCTAGCTTTTAGTGGGGCTTGCAACGTGCATATAAAAACCTCAGTGATTGGCTGCTCTCCCTGCCCAAGGTGTATCTCTGCCTGTGCCCAGTGAATTGCTTCAGTCCTGCCTCCACAACTCTAACTAATTACTAAATGTGTTACATTCAAATTGATGAAAGCATGATAGCAGTATCTAGCCCATCAAAGCACTGAACTTTTTATTTCAAGCTGTTCTTTCTGGTCGGGTCAATTATCAGACAAGCATGATTGGCTGGAACTGAAGGAAGGGACGCTGGATGGAGGAATTATCCCTTGGCAGAGGTGTCAGAAGTACTTTTACTTAGGTAAGACGACTACTGATTGAATAAAAAAGAAATTAAACAGTTTAATTAGAAGAGAACATGGTACTAAATAAGCAAAAATGTAAAAAAATACAAATATTTATTTAAAAAAGGCTTTTCAAAACATGTTCAGACATGAGGAACCAAATTTGACAAAATACTTTAGTTTTTTTGGTTTTGTTTTGTATTTGTTTAATACCCATTAAAAATCTTTAATAACTACAAAACAGAAATAGTATTTACCTTCCCAATGACAGGGGTATAATTAATAAAATGTAAAGTGTAAAACAGTGGAAAGTTTGCAATTATGATAATAAAATGCAATGTGCTGACCATTAAAACGTTTTCCAAAAATATATAATGTTTATATGAATAAGGTTTATAATTGTGTATCGAGTGTTGACGCATGAAATGCTTGGGCATGAATGGCAGGTCATTGCTTGGTGCTTCATTAATGCCTGACTAGAATTGCCGAGATAAAAGAAGAAAATAAACAGATTAATAAAAGAGACAAATAGATAAATTCATAAAAACGGAAGTAACTATGTCATTTTGAAAATGCATTGAGTAAAATGTGCGTATTTGTATTTTTAAATGTTATAAGTAAAAATAAAACTAGCAACTTACAGAAACAATCAAGCAAAGTACAGATACATAAAAAATAAGTTCTTGTAGGTCATTACTTACCATCTCTATACCTTGACAGTGCAATGGTGACCCCTACCAGATAATCTGGTATTATGTTCAGGGTGCAAGCTCACCTGAGTACTTTGAATTATAGTTTAGGCTCCACAACCATGACCAGGATAGGCAGAAACTATGACATCATGACTTCTTCATTAATAGAAGTAAAGCAGGTGGATCAATGATAACATCCACTTGCTGGACGCAACAGTTCCGCCGGGGTTCTGGCTTCAAATCTGGGTTCTGGTATGGGGTGTGTTTATAAAACACTGCTTTACAGCCTGTGCAGTGAGAAACTCTGCCTGAGCACAGTAAATTCCAGGTTAGGCTCAAGATCTTCCACCGTTACTCCGTGGCCATGACTATTATAAGCTGGGCTACTATCGTTTTCATGCCTGGGTCACTTTAGAGCCACCAGTTAACCTAATGCATACCTTTGGAATGTGGGAGGGAACTGGAGACTCACATAGGCGGCATACAGAATAGGAGCTGAACCAGGCATCTCTGGTTCTGTGAGGCAAAACCGTTGGCCACCATACTGCCTTGCTTATTAATATAAGTGAAAAGTATTTAATTATTGGCAGCAGCCACAATGATGTACTATAGCTGCAGGACTGTAGCACTTCGATCAGTACTGAAAGTTGAGGAATAAAAGATGATAATGACTTACTGTACAACATACTTTCACCAATCACTTTATTAGGTATAACTCCTTGTTTCTACACTGTTAATTCAGTTCCATTTGTCATATAGAAGCACTTTGTAATCCTATAATTATTGACTGCAGTTTATATGTTTCTCTATATACTTTGTTTGTCCTTTACACTATTCTTTCATGGTCAGGACCACCACAGGGCGAGCATAAATGTGGGTGGTGGATCACTCTCTGCAGTGACACTGATGTGGTGGTGTCCTAGTGCTGGTAAGCACACATCAGTGCACAGAGGATGCTGCCTACTGGATTCTGGTGGCTGAATATTTTATTTGGTGCACTACGTTGAAGTGTTAAAACTCCAGCAGCACCACTGTCTGTTATACTCATACCAGCACAACACACACTAACACACTACCACCATATCAGTGTCACTGCAGAGCTAAGAATGATCCACTCTGTGGTGGTCCCGTGGAAACAGATGGACTACAGGCTGTAATTATAAAACTATAAAGTTCATCTTCATGGTAAGTGCAACTGATAAAATGGACAACGAGTGCAAAAGCAATTGCACAACAATTTCATATGTGACCTTTAATAGAAATGTAAGCAATCGTTTCATGTTTTTATATTTATTTACTTTAATCATTGTGGACCCTACTTAACTTTGCCACTAATATTTAATAAAATGAAGCACAAAACATGTTCGCATCTGTTTCATCGCTGAGTGGAGAATCAGCTAATCAGCCCTGCTGAGGATAATCACAGCCTGATAAGATCCAGCACCTTCCACAGATGCAGCACCACACCTGCTGTCTGCAGGCTTATCATAGTGCTGCCGATGCTTTCTTCTCAAACACATGGCCATCGCAGCCATCCACTCATTTTTCCTTCTCTCGCCTTTGCTCTTGTTCTCCTTCTTTCCCTTTCTGGTTCTTTCATCTCTCCTCCTCTATAAGCCTTTGGAATAGGCGTATAAACCGCTGTCTATCTTGTGGGTTCTGATCTCCTGAATTCGATTTAGTGCTCTTTGAATTGCAGCTACAAGATGATGTCCTATTTCCCCCACTCAATCCTGCCTCTCTCTCTCTCTCTCTCTCTTTTTTCTCGTTCTCACTCTCTCTCTCTGTTAATTTCTGTGGCATCAATTGGCCAGTGTACTTATACAGCTTGTGCCTCTCCGTTTGAGATAAGAGTCGTGGCTCAGCGTGCACCTGAGCAAGCTTGAGAACAGCATAAGCGGCTTTGTGCAGTTCATGTTAAATCTGAGCTGAAAATGTTTTCTTCATATTCGATTTTTCATGGTTTTCTCAATATTTTTGCCATGCCTCTCTGTGTGTGTAATGGAAGGTTATTAGGCTGGTTTTATTGCCTATGTTCAGGTGTAGAGGCTGAACTAGTAATAGCTTCACCGTTGTTAAAGGAATTATGCACCTGTGACCTGAGCTCAGTTGTGTGAATGTGTTTTAATAGCCAGTGTTGGAAAATAGCGCTCTAGCATATTTACATTTCCGGAAAATATGATCCTGGTGTATTTTGTTAAGATTGATTGTTTGTTTATTTAACTAGGATGTTGACATGATTGGTAGACAGCTCCATGTATTGTGTCATTATTATCTTTCTTCAAGATGGTTAAGAAGAAATTGGATAAAATGTTACATTTTAAGTCATAGAGTAATATAAGCAATTAGGCATCAGTAAAAATTATATGTACTGTATTTAAAAATGGTTTCAAACCAAAGTGTTTTCTGTTCACAATGGTGCAATCTGTGAATGGGCTTTAATATACTAGCATATAAAAACTGAAAAAGAACTACAAAAACTGTGTTATTCCCACAATTACTCAACATTATACTTTTAGTTAACAACCAATCATTATTTAGTGGGTTAGCTCATTGATGCTGTGGTTGGCTCCAGCGGTTCCTGGCTCAATTAACTGTGAAAACACCACTTGTTTGAAGTTTACATGTTCTTCCCATGTCATTTCCTCCCACACTCCTGCTGTCTTTAAATGGTCCCATCCAGAGTGAGAAAGCGTGATTGAGAACTGCCGAGTTGCTGAGAAAGACTGACTTGCTCTTTGTGCTGCTGGTTAGACCCTAGCCTTGGACAACTCTGAGTTGGATTAATTAAGCATATAATGTGATGGAGTGCATGAATAAATAATGAATGGGAAACATAGTATGAATAGCTGTCCACTTTGATTTAGTTGAGGACATGTGTTAAACAGATTTTGTTTTACAAAAAAGAGGCAGTATTGTTCCACTTAAAGTTCATACCTTCAAACAGTTGTTAGAGTCATTAAAACATAACATTTGGCCAATCTTCTTTAAAAAAGCAACTGTATAGTTGTGGGAATCCTTCGGCAATGTTCTCCAAAGTTGTTCTCCAAAACATTCATTGGCTTTTCACAGTGAAGCTGCTCACTGGTACCACCAGCTAAAAGAGCTCCCTACACCAGGTTTAACAGTGGCAAAGATGCAGTTATTGCTCACCTTTAAAGACAGCTCTAGAGCATCACTATGCAATGTAAATTATGATTCACCGATCCATACAACTCTAACGTGAGAAGGTGAGTGATATCACAAGACACTGTTGAGCAGAGATGAGGGTTGGAAGTTAAGAGCTTTACAAAAGGGGAGATGAAACTCAAGAATCGGGTGATTTAATATTGGTTGATTTTGCTGTGTTTTGGATTTAGCTTTGTACCAGCTCTTTGTAACTAAATAAACATTGCCGTCAGCTTTATGCCATTTAGACATACCATGTCTAGGATTGTGTTTTTATTTTAAACACAGCTGTCTCTTATATGAACGTGCTATATACAGACTGCTTTACAGACTTGTTTACACCACTGAATAAGATTTGCTCAGAAACATTTACAATGTTTATTAAACAAATTAAAATTAATCCTTCTTTTTGAGACATATGGCAATGTCTGTGCTTTTTGGAGAGGTGAAATCAATAAGACGTCAAAGGTGAGCATGCCTTTTGCTCACAGGCGTCACTGTGGTGATCTTCTGCACCCTCTTTCGAGATTGTACGACAGCCAGATTGAGGACAGACGGGCCAGAAAGCATCATAGCCTGCAGTGGCGGATGCTGAAAATCTAAAATCTAGGTTATGGGGACATAAAGTGCTTTATTAGTAGTAATAAAGAAGGTGCAGTTTGGAGATTTCTCTATTTTACAAGAACGCTATTAAACTGTGCTCTTCTGAAGTCCTCAATGACAACTCTAGAATTGTTCAGCAAGCCTGAGTTAAATACTACTGTAAGATACTGCAACAGTGTGTCTGCAAGCCCTCTGCACTGATATTGTGCTCAAATTGGCAGGCGGCAAGGTCTGGGCCGTGAGGGATGCACGCCGTGCCTCCTGGGACCCCACTTGGCCAGCTCTCATCCTCATAATTATAATAAATTTGACATTTCACAGATAATATTGATTTCTCTATTTTAGCATTTCACCATAGGTGACATAGTCTAGCGTCAAGAATAAAATTTCTATTGATCTGCTGCGCATTAATCCCTCTTGTGTATGTGATCATTTTTATAAGACCTTTTACCGCACATAAATCAATATTTCATATCTAGCGCCACGACAGAGGAGATGTCATATTTGTAAACTGCGGCTTGACACCAACGATTCTTTTTCCTTGCTCCAGCTGCAACTGTGCAAGACCAGTCAATTTGAGGGCTTGCCGAAGGAGCACGAATACAGAGGGCTGGGAGGAGGAGCTAAACACCCCTCCGCCACCACCAAGGGCTCTTGTGATGAAATAGCATTTTAAGGGGGGAAATTAGCTAGTGGGTGGTAAGTGATGCATAATTAAAATAAATTGGCTAACTGCTGCAATTGATTAGCCCTCTCCAGAGCTAGCGATATTGACCATGGCACTAATTTGACTGTTAACTTCTCATTGGTGTAGTTCTTTGGTCTGAGGAAGTGTCTCGCTGTCTGTTTCCTGTCAGTCCTGTGATCTCTAAATCCCAGCAGACAGTCTCTCATTTCTCGTTGCTCATTCCCTGTCAGAAACTATCGTTACTCTACAGACATGACTTTAAAAGGTACCGCGCAGGCCAAAAGTCTGAGACCGCCACTGAAAATGCATCTGTTTTGCATTTTTATTAGATTTAATGCAACAGGTTTCACAGGTAAAAGAGAAGATATGGCCCGTTTAATGTCCATCTGATCAGAGGCCATTCATTTTAATAACTACGGTCTTAAAAATAAAATAATTTCTTTTAAATCTGGACCTAGCAGTCGTTAACAGGTTCAAAACTGCAAAGACACTGCACAGCACTGCTCAATGTATGATGTCACGGTATACTGTAGTCTACTGTACTGATCTGTTATTATAATATAGTTTAAGAATTATTTAATATGTTTATTAAAAACAGTGAAAACAGTTTAATATGTTAATCGCTCGCTTATTTATGTAAATTACTGTATTTTCTCAAATGAACTCAAATCAACTCCTGTAAATCAAATAGGCAAGTGTTCCACTCATGTTAATGTTATCTCTGATGCAATTACATAATCATCTACACAGTGTTCAACAGTCTTCCAGAATAGGGCAAAGTAAAGTAAAAATTTGAGAAAAAAAGTCACGATGAAATAAAAATTAACTGTGTACCAAATTTGTTTCAAAGTGTGTCATAACTTTGAGAACTTTGCATTTGTACCTGAAAAAAAAACCAGGGGCTAAAAAAGGTTATTTTGTCTTATAATAAAAATTAGAATAATTGTCTTGATGTCAGTCGTTTGTTAGCCTTGTTATATTCTCTATATTAAAGCTTTCTGTTTTGTAATTTAACATGAAGACTTTTTTAGGTTTAAAGGTTACATAGCAGCTGCACATGCTCTGCGGTAAACCAGCTGTGGAATTGTAAGAGACTAGCTTCAAATCCTGAATGGATTGTTGAGAAACACTGCAAAGGACGGGTGCCCTATAAAGAGGTACCTCTTACTGCACCCAGTGAATTCATTGCATTGACAGGCACCAGGTACAACCAACATAGTAAAACAAGATGCTTTGCTTTTGTTTTTAAGGGTTACTTACCTTTAGAAACACCCCAAACCCATTTCTAACCTTTACAATACATTTAAACTGTATGAACTGTATGTGAATTCTTACATGAGTCCATGTTTACTTTGTCAACATTATATCAGAACTCTAATAAGTAAAATTAAATTCCAAGTCATACACTGTTGTTTTCCTTTAAACGCTCTGGAATTAGAAGACGTACACTTTGAGTGCTCTTGACTCTGACTCCTCTCCAACCAGTTATCTGTGAGATTTTGTTAGGTGGCTTTGAGAGGGACATGACAGTGAGAGGATGCAGGCCTATTTGGTTGAAAGTAAAAAATCCAGTCACCAGACACATGACCTTTTCCTGTTTTTCACTCAACATGTCCCTTTCCTTGCCGAGGAGAGCTCATCGCAAGCTGCCTAAGGAAGACCGGTGCATTAAGAGCGTATGCTAATTCCGCCAGCCGCTCTTAATTGACGCCATTTTACCAAGTAAACAAGACTTCTGTCCACAATGGACGTGTTTCTGCCAACTCTGAGGACACGCTGCATGGTAATGTCTCCAATGAGGAGCTCTGCTATTGGCGTGCCATTATTGCAAATTACAAGGCTTCCTTCAGGATACATTAAGCGCTATTTATGTTTATTTTTTAAAGGCCATGCTTCTCTTTTCTACCGTCTCTATCTGTTATTTTAAAGTCTTTCACAGTTTCTGTCAGTCAGCGCGTTATCCTTGCTCATGTACATGTGTATGTGTGTGTGTGTGTATGTGTGTGAGTGTGTGGTGGCAGAGTGTGTCAGCATTGTCATACACTCTGACAAAAAATATTGCACCAAGAAGGAGGTTGAGTTTAGTAAAGCTCTATATGTTTGAATGTAATAATGATAAATGTTAATTAATGCAACATTAGATCAAAAGCATGTTTTTAATTGGAAAATCTGACCAATTGAAAGAGGGCTTTAGTACCCTGTTGGGGCACCTCTAGCCTGGATACAAGATAAGATAAAGTTGGACACGGAGGCACACAGGTTCTCTGTGGTATCTTGTGGCACATTTGCCCATGGATGTGGCAGCTTTGCCTGTAGATTCTGCACACTTAAAAGTCCCAGCTGGTCCCATAAATGCTTGACTGGCAATAAATGTGGTGCCCAGGCAGGTCAAGGAAGTGTTGTAGTGCATGACTACTAGTGGTGAATGACTGTTGTATGTGATGGCTCCCTAGGTCATCACACCAGAAGTTATAGTCGCTCAATAGCAAAGGTGTGACTGAAGCTCTTACCTTAAGGCCTTCATAATAGAACCCGACTGTCATTGGATCCCAAACAAAAGCTGAATTTGTCGCTAAAGACGATACGATTCCAGTATGTAGCAGCATAGATTTCTCATCCAGGATACCACTGCAAACAAAAGCAACGTTGACTGTCAAAGATAGGACACATTATGGGTGCCATGTCAACAACTTTTCCACTGCTACGCACCTGAAAGTGGTCCAAGCAAAGACAAGGGTGTGGAGTGAATTTGCCATCTGTGTTTGGTTTGTGGAAAACAAAACTATGTGAACTGCTCTTGCTTGCCAGCAAATCAAACAATACTTTCTACTGGTATCTGCTAGGTTGTTCGGAGCCTGTTTGCCGTGTGTGTGTGTGTGTTGTCATGGATCCACTGCTCGATCCTAATGAACTATTTGTCAAAACAGCCATCCTGCTTCACTCAGTCCAATGATGCGTCCCCTCTCTAAGTTTGTTGAGTGCATCGTATATGCATATCTAACACTTAACGATCTCTTACAAAGAGTTACGCAACCCAAAAGTAGGACTCTTTTAATAGGGCAGTGGGGGAAGCACTTTTACACCCTTTTGTGGCAAAATCCAGTGTGCTGTCAGACTGCACATGCAATTATTTACATAAATGCCTGATACATAACTGCATGACGGGTTTTGATCAAACCAACATTTGAGCATATATGGGACTGTGGTGGCCTAGTGGTTAAGGTACTGGACTATGGACCAGAATGTCCAGGGTTCAAATCCCACCTTTGCCACAGTTGGGTCTCTTAACCCACAATTGCTTGGAATAAAAGACTGTATTAATTGTAAGTCTCTCTGGATAAGGGTATCTGCTAAATGACATAAAATGTAAATATGGGCTGTATACTAAATGAAATAGGACAACAAGCCTCTGATCAGGCATCTCTCTCTCGATGACTGCCGCTCCCTCGTTTCCTACACCTTCACGGGGAGCGAGAATATACCACTGTTCCTCTCTTCCATCTGAGATCTATCGCCCCTGTCATTCGTCTAATGTTCTGTGAGTGTGTTCCCTCATTTTCAGTAATGGTGACGGAGCGACTGTCCAAAGTCTTTCAAATATCCCCACTCATATTGGAAAAGGGTGAATGACCCCTTAGATTGCCACCTTTTACCACCATTGAGTGATTGACGTGATTGTGTCCTGGTGTGTTAGAACCCACAGATACAATACTATCAGTCTCAGTGTCTGTCTGTCTGTAAATGTCTTTCTGTCCTCAGAAGGATGGACTGCTTTTCAACTGTCTTTCA
This sequence comes from Parotocinclus maculicauda, assembly GCA_034780255.1. NCBI lineage: Eukaryota > Metazoa > Chordata > Actinopteri > Siluriformes > Loricariidae > Parotocinclus > Parotocinclus maculicauda. Next base: position 8,804 of record JAUZSU010137028.1, on the reverse strand, counting down.
TCTATCAAAGGTTGGAGGACATCACATCTCTCTGTCGAGTATGTGGGGTGGTCGTCTCAGTGTGTGTCAGCGTGCATTCTTTAGAAGACATGAACCAGTTTGATGTCTCTCTCATTGTCTAGTGAAGTGTTAAGGGCTCTATGACTGTCCCACCTTTTAGTAACGGGAATAAAAGTATGTGGACACTTAGAATCAGAATCACTTTATTTTGCAGAGGAAGTTATACGTACAAGTATGACATTTAACTTAGACTGAACAGACTAGACAGCACACAACTATTAAAGTGTATTAAAGGGAAATATAAAATAAAATACAATAAAATGTTGCCTATGAATAATAAAGAAGCCAATGTGGCAAGAGCTAAAGCTATTTTGGAAACTTGATCTTATTATTTACAGATCCTTACAGAACATGAGCACTGCAAAAATGTAATTTTAAAAACGCTATTCTTAAAACTTATTTTAAAAATGTAAAATGGTACTTTTGAAAATTTTACCCACATCCTTTTCTAACGGGTAGAGAAAATCTAGCAAACCATATACTCCTGGTTCCTCTTAAGTTTTTATTTAATGGTCACATTTACCCTGTCACCTTTAACCTGACTTGCTTGCCACTTTTGGTACTTTCTTCTCTGGTTACTTATTTTTTGGGTCTAGACTGTTTGTTATGAAGTTGCTTTGTAAACATGTCTTGTTAAAGGCTGTATATATGAAATCAGAATTATGTGTGTTTCTTTTGGTTAAATGGCTGTGTGTCAAGATTAACAACAGAGTTCATATTACCCAGGGGCGTCCTCAGAGCCCAGTAAAATGTTGCAGTGCCTTACTAAAATCAAATTAACAGTCAGTTTTATTCTATTCCTGAACAGAACTACAGGAGAAGCAGCTCAAATTTATTTCAGACAATACATTTACCATAATGCTCCAGAACCTTTTCAAAAACTTGCATGGCTAATAATTTCTATACATTTATTTAATACATCACTACTATTACATATACTGATCACAGCAGTTCATTAAGAAATACCCCCTAATTTTTGTAAGCAATGTATTAATCCAGCTCCCTAATTTATCCTCATTTATACACACCTACAATGAGTGGCTATTGCCTAATAAACATAAGGTCCTATTTAATTCATTAATTTGGTGTTCATTCATTAGGACTCACTTTTCGTTCTTAATTCACAAAGCCATATTTTTGAAAGTTTGAGTTAAGTTCGAGCTTGTAATGATAAATACTTACTTACTTATTATTAATTATGCGAAAATTAAGGTGTTTCGTACTTTCTCCTTTATAAAAGTGAGCTCGGATATGAACATTTAATAAATATTGCATATTAAAACCGTTACTTCGTTAGTCGACTGTATAATAAATCAGGCTTAATGATAAGCTGATTATCCTCCGCCATTATATGTCATTGCAATACTATTTGCTCTCATAACCTCATTTCTGTTTTTTTTTTTCAGTTCGTGTGCTAATTGAAATAAATAATGAGTAAATGTTACATTTAAGAAGCTGCCATGCTGTAGACTAATCAGCTTATTATTACTGTATTAATCTAAACAGTTTTGAAATGGAAAGTAACTTGGCTTGACACTTTTTTTCTTTAACTGATGGAAAGTGATTTAAAAAACTGAAATGTTTGTATGTTTTGATAATTGAGCTCTCCCTACTTATGGATACAGACCTGTAATTGGGGTTTTGTGCTAATTGTTGCTTATTTCGTGTTGTGTGTTGCTTAAAGCACAATATGTGGTCTGACATATTTATGCATTTTTTCCATATTTTGATGCTCTATAGCACTATGTTTAACATTGTGAGCAAACATTGTGTTTACACTACAATGTCAGGTCTGTATAATGGTAGTCCTGACAGTCTTGAACTGCCATCTTTGGTTTACAAATTTTTTTAAAGAGTAATAAGTAAACACCCCCGTTAACCAGCAGTAATGATGACACGACCATTTTAGGTCCACAATTCATTTAAATCATATAGCTATTTCCTTCTTGTATGTAACATCTTTGTGAATGTTTGCTTTGAACAGACAAGCCATCATACTTTTTGATTTATCTCCATTTGTTTAGAGACTTTGACCTTTGGAAATTAAATTTCACGAAATATAAAATGTTCACTTTGCCTCCAACGGGACAAATGGCGACTGCGAGGGCAGGGGAACGCCATTGTTGATGGCGGAGATATTTAATCGTAAGGAATTATCAACCGCCATGACTTCTTAAGATTGAATTAAGGAGCTATTTTGCTGTTTCCAAAAACACTTGACCAGCCACAGTTAAAAAGTAGCCATTTGTTCTTTCTATGTAACTGAATAAACAATATGTATATTTCTGAAGTTTTCAGGGGGAAATTCAATCAAAATGCACATATTACATTGAGGTCCAGTGAAGGAAGACAGAAATTGAATTTGGCAGCCAGAAATTGTGTTACTGAGTTAAAGACTTTAGAAAAGGCCTGACTGGCTTGCGGTAAAAAATGCTTATGCTATGGTACTGTGCAATTCATTGTGGCTGTTTCTTTTGTATGATATCAAGTATTATGTTTGGCAGGGCGCATCATCTGTATACATTTATTTCTTTCTTTTTCTGCCCTCTCTGTCTATTGCTCTCATGTATTTATATTGAAAACACTCGTGTTTTATATTGATTGTGCTTTTAATTGTTTATTATTTATATCCACTTGGCACTTCATGTTTTATTGCTGCATAGCTCTGCATGCAGTTATGTCTCAGTTAGATATGTAAATGATTACAGGTGTGATCTGATTTCCAAGTTCTTAGCAGAAGAAAATTGGTTGTTATGGTGCCCATTACGTGTCATGCAATTGGCATCCAGCCACTGTCCCTTCATATGTAGTGGTGTCATGAAAAAGAAAGCTGGACTGCTATGAACTAGAACCATATTGTCCTTAGTGATAAATTCAGGCTCTTTTTGAGATCTGATGATGCCGACCATCATCAGATCCCAAAAAGAGCCTAAATTAATTCCCTTGAGTATGGCGGCCTAGTGGTGCCCCGACTGCTGGTGTGGCGCCATTGCCATCACACATGACAGTAAGTTCCCTATTGTAGCAATAAAAAGGACACTAACAAATCAGCGATATGTGCTGGACACCCGGCAGCCACATGTTGCCTCTCATGGCAGGTATTCCAACTGGCATTTTCAGCAGTATAATGCTCACCCACACAGCAAGGGTTCAGCAACCTACAAGTGTGCAGGATCTACTGGACCAGCTGCAACCAATAGGGTACTACAGCCTCCTTTCAGGTGTGCAGTTTAAACCTCTTGCTCCAATTTTGAGTTCACTTACTTTTGTCATCATTACATTCATACGTATAAAGTATCGATGGATTCCAGGAACTCCTTTGTGCATTTTTGTTAATAAGTGTATCTGTTAATTTGCTTTGTTTTCTTTTTTAAGAGATTTATTACATATATACAGTGTCCTGTCCTTATGGAATATAGGAGTAAAAGCCCAATGTCTTAGCTGTCCCTGATTCAGTTTGTAAATAAAGAGTCTTGATATTGCTATCAGTCCTCCATGTTTAGGTGAACTAATACCTATTAATTTCCCCTTTGACTATAATAAATGCTTTAAATCGTGTCTCCCTTCCCCCATTCGTCGTCCTGGCCCATGGCTTGCCGTCAGTTGCTGCTTTAATAACTGCATTATACCAGAAGGTCTTGCCATTGGGATAAATCAAGCTAGAGCCTCCTGACGCTGACGGAGATAGATTGGGAGGAGTAATTAGGCAAACCTCCATGCCTCCCTCAATGCCACTCATTTAGTGCATGTTCAGTCTCTGCCTTGGCCCAGCATACTGCCCTGTGTGTGTGTGTGTGTGTGTGTGAGAGAGAGAGAGAGAGAGTAAGCAGAGACAAAGGTTTTAAAATTCCTTCATTATGTCAGGCCAGAGACATCCCGTATGGCTGGGTGTCACCGGCTTTTGCTCTCTGTGCACCGGCTAGCACAGTTGGACGGGTCTTAATTGGAAGGGATCGAGGTAGTGAGTACTAGCATGTGTGTCAACTACACGCACCCAACACAGAGAAGTGTGCTGATGAGGGGCGACATGGGACATGATACTTACCCCTGCCACACACCTCTTTCTCCTTGGCTCCCTCTCTTTTCAGCCTGTGGTCAGCATTAGTAGGATATGCTCTCTCTATCTACTTGGCCTTATACTCATATTTCACTATGTACAATTCCATTTGTCCATGTGTCCACACCTGACCAGTCCACCATGTGTGAATAGGGTATAATTGTGCCTTAATGGTTAGGAAATGATGTTACACCTACCTGATTGCTTTATGGACGTTTTACGTCCGTATAAACCTTTTCCCACTTTCTTGTTCAGATATGTTTCATTTACATTTACAGCATTCAGCAGACACTCTTATACAGAGCAAATTACAATTGATATCGTCTTACAGTCCAAGCAATTTTAGGTTAAGGGCCTTGCTCAAGGAACCAACAGTGGCAGCTTGCAAGAGGTGGGGTTTGAACCTTGAATCTTCTCTTCCATAGTCCAGTATCTTAACCACAGTTACAGTTTCCTTAAGGATCAGGGACCATTATCAAGAAAGTTTGTGTGTTTTCTTAATTTTTGTTTTCAGAAATATTGTTATTCTTCTAGTATCTTCTTAAGAATGATCTTATATTTTCATAACTCTTTTCTTAGGACCATTTCTAAGAAAACTTCTCGCTCTTAAACACTTTAAGTGTTTTCTTAACTTCAGTTAAGTCATTGGAAGTAAGGACTACATACCATCATCCCACAATTTTTTTTTAAAGATTTTCCAAGGAGGAGTTTTTCTTGTAATATTACCTCTATTTCTTGTTTGGCAAGATTTTTGTACACTTGGTTAGATTGTTTTCCTTTATTTTGCTGTCCTCTGAGCATATTAAACTTTGTGTTGTATATTCTAAGACATAAATGCAAAATATTTCATTTTCATTAATAATTAATATTTTCTTAAGATAATATTTGAAAACTTTGTATGTTTTTCTGCACTGCATTTAAGAACTTTCTTATGAACTTCTTACTGTTTGTCTTAAGAACCGATACAGGTTTTTAGAAAGCTTTTCTGGATTCGGCCCCAAATCTTAGACTGTAAGGGGGTCATAGCCTGATATGTTCTAGGCTGATAAATATCATTTTTAAAAACCTGCATTTCTGCCTTACCTCAGCACGTCAAACCTTTCCTTTCTTCTTTGCTGTTCATCCGCTGCCTGGCTGGCTCTCTGAGGCCATTCTCAGGGTGAGGCCTCCCCTCCTCCTCCTCCTCTCCATCTCCCCTCGAAGGGATGATGGGATAAATGGAGATGAAAGAGAGAAATCAGGAGCACTTGATTCATGATGTACCCCTGTCAGGCTGTTAGAAGAGGCCTCTCTTCCCTCTCACGTCTGTATAATGGAGAGGAACAGTAGCAGGCACTGAAACTGTTTTAGAAGGCATCAGGTTTGGCAGATTATGGCGTACTAAATATTGATCGTCGCTTCGCACGTGTCAGAATTCCCTCCTACCGTTAATTAGAATTTCCCCATGTGGCATGTATGGGAACTAACAGAATACATTACATCTGGCAGAAGCGGCAGCTCTGGCTATATAATTGTGACCACTTGTCTTTCCTCCCTTCTCTGGAGTTTTGAGATGGCTGTGACGCGTCCCGGTTCTGGGATAATCAGACTAATTTCCCACCTTTTATCAGAGAACGATCTCTCTCTCTCCACCCATCTTTCCCCCTTTCTTTCCTCGTGCCTTGTTAAAAAGATAACCAGTCATCTTCTAACTACCCCTTTTTTATCTGTATTTTCCCATTTTTCCATTTCCAATGTTTGGAAAAATGTATTCCATATTATATCCACATTTGCAATGTTTCTTTAAGCTTATATTTCAATATGGCCTTATAACAGAGTATTTACAGTTCTTAGGCCACCATGAGACCAGTAGATTTGTTGTATATACATTTTTATATTTCTTTATTAGAATACATTGCAGTATTAAAAACAGAAACAAATCAGAAATAAAAAGCTTATATAGCCTACAGTTGCAAGTATTTAGAGACCTCCCCTTATACTTGAGTTGACCCTTTTACAGTCTGAATAAGCTTGATTAGGAATGGTCTTTAATTTAAGGTCAGCAACCAAGAAATAACTTTTTAATGGAAGCCACGTTACAAATACTGACTTTTGCCTGCGTCAGCCATTTTGCTCTTGAAATTGTGCTTTTTTAAATCCATATTTCCTATATATATAACTTGGGATTGGTCTTTTAAGACAATGTAATATTGTAAAGCTGCTTTGAGACAGTGCACCATTGTAAAAAGCGCTATATAAAGAAAATGGAATTGAATTGAATTGAATATATTCTTCCTGTATATTTCAAAAAGAGAAATCATTATACAGATCCCCCCTTATTATTAATTGGGATATATTCTGACAAATCTATCGTAAACTGAATATCATAAGCCAAGGAGCTTAATATATACTGTATATATCATAGCACAGAATACATTAAGCATACTTAAAACACAGCCACAAACATGGCTTTTCCTCATCATATTTCTCAGCACTCATTACTCCTTATGTCATACACTACAGAGTATCGTAGTGTATAGTGTACCTTAAACACGTTTAAAACACTCACAATAAACTACAGCTGGGTGAAGTCATTAACATAAAGCTTATTTTAAAATAAAGGATTTAATATATCTTGTAATTATTAAGGGTGGCTCGGTGGGTAGCACCACTGCCTCACAGCAAGAAGGTCTCGGGTTCAATCCCAGGGTAGAGCGGCATGGATCCTTTTTGTGTGAAGTCTGCATGTCCTACCCGTTTTTGCGTGGGTTTACTCCGGGTACTCCGGTTTCCTCCCACATTTCAAAGATATGTGTGTAAGGTTAATTGGTGTCTCTAAAGTACCAGTAGCCCTTAGTGTGTGAATGTGTGTGTCTGTGTACCCTACGAAGAATTGGTGTCTCATCTAGGCTTGAGCCCAGAATTGCCAGGTGGGCACCGCCTGACCTGCGACCCCATGTGGATTAAGCGGAGGAGATAATGGATGAATGAATGTAATCTATTGAATAGCACATGAACGTGGAGTACAAAAAATGATTAATACACAACCATGGCTATTTCTTAATGCATTCCCCAGCGCTCATCACTTCCACCACACGACTTCCTACATCATGCACTTCTCATTTAGCACGGGACATTGGGAGAGAATATTGTGCTGCACTTTGCTTGGATTTGAAATGCAACATACAGAATATGGTTTCTGCTGAATGTGTATTTATGTTGTCAAGTCAAGTCATATTTATTTGTATAACATTTTTAACAATACAGCATTGTCGCAAAGCAACTTTACAGTATTAGATTATGTTCTATGTCCAATCCCGAATTGGGCAAGCCTAGGGCGTCAGTGGAAAGGAAAAACTCCCTAACTTTTAGGGAGTAAGGAACGAACCTTGGTTGGAACAAGACTCAAAAAGGGACCCATCCTTATTGGGTGGCTTGCTGTATGTTTATTTAAGTCAAAATATCTTTAAATGGGCAGTACCTGTATGCGGTCATAATACCATTTCTAAACCAGATAATTTAATGGTGGTCTAGGACATTTTCCCAGTACCGTATACAAATTCACGAAACACATACTATGAAATGTTATAAAGAACTTAAGATGGGGTTACCAACCATTTAATTATGACTATTTTTATAACTTATTTATAAATCTTGCCTGAGCAGGTTTATCCATATACTTCTGGTCTTCACTTTTAATGCAGTGAGAGAAAGCAGTGGCGTTAGTGGACTCTCAAGAAAGCCATAAAGTACTATGTTGATTAGAGAGAGAGATTGATAGAGCAGTGGACTGCTGGAAGACGTGGCTCTCTCTATTAGTTTGTTTCATGCAACACTGCCTGAGTCACTGACCTGTGTGAGCCATGACACACCACGCCAATGACACCTCAGCCAATCAGAGACAAGCTGGAAATTAGCACCGCTCTTTGCATTTGCCAGACCGGGGCTACGCGAAGGGCAAGTCTACAACTATTCCCTCACCAATGCTCGTTCGTATACATTATTTTATTGATTTTGGATTTGATTTGTTTCAGAAAGAGTGCCTGGTGGCACTAAATAGTTCTCTAAATATTTTAGTATGTTTTGTATGAAATGTATTGAATTGATGGCAATGACCTTAAACATTAATCCAGTAGAATGAATAGGTTGGCGCATTATGTGTGTTCTTTTGTGTGTGTGTGTGTGTGTGTGTGTGTGTGTGTGTGTTTGGGTTGTGACTGAAGCAGATTTGAAAACCACCAGCTTCTCTGGTTCTCATATCTACTTGTTAAGTGGATGCGGATATCAGATTAATTTACATGAGAAATTTTTCATCTTCATATTTTACAGTGCAAAAACAAACAAAATAAAAAGACAAATAATGAGGACAGTAGTAATCAAATTCCACTTTTGGCAAGGCCCGTTACCAACAACTGCTCAAAACTATACTCACGACCACTTTATTAGGTACACCTCCCTATTTCTACACTCATATTATCAGTTTCACTTTGTGGGTGAAATCCTCAAAGCTGCAGTGACACTAATGAGGTGGTAGTGTGTTAGTGTGAGCTATGGTTGTATGAGTGGGACAGACACAGCAGTGCTGCTGGAGCTCCAACAACTCAACATCACTACTGGACTAAAAATAGCCAAACAACCAATATGTCCAGCCAACCGAAGAAGGATTGGAGGATGACTAATGCAGTGTTTTAAAATTTGTTTTAATTTT
>JAUZSU010137017.1:0-15942 GCA_034780255.1 Parotocinclus maculicauda | reverse complement strand
TTGGACTGTGGGAGGAAACCGGAGTACCTGGAGTAAACCCACACAGACACAGGGAGGACATGCAGACTCCACACAGAAAGGACCCACACTGCTCCACCCTGGGATTGAACCCCGGGACCTTCTTGCTGTGAGGCAGTGGTGCTACCCACCGAACCACTGTGCTTCCTCCACACAGGTCCGAATTGCTAAAGAAATACACTGAACTTGAACATGGCAGTATGATATCCATAACACTTAGCAGCTTTATTACACAGGTCTAGAAATGGAGATTACAACCAACGGTTTTCCCTCATCGGTGTCACTTTCTGTTCACAGGATGGTTCTGGCTGGATATTTTTAGTCGCTAGACTTTTCTCAAACCAGAAAGGTGTGTACAAACCCAGTTACTCTGCAGTGCCTGATGAGACTCATTTAAGCAACACACAATCTAGCAGGTTAGCATCACTCCTGTGAGAACGTTATAGCCCTTAATATCTCAGCACAGCTTCTCCTGTGACCTTTTTCCACCGGCGAACGACTGAAGGTGGGCGGATATATTTATTTGGGCTCCAGTGGGCACTGCACTGATGTGGCTAATGAGTGTAGGCTCAGGTAGGTGTATCTTTGACTCGCATCAGGGTCTAAATTGCTCCTTTGATCCCAAGAGAAACATTTTGAAGTGCTGCTGCTCACAGCGGCTGTGCCATCGAGAGAAGCATATAATGGTCAGCAATAAATCATTTGCAAAAACAATCATTCACGTATGGATCACAGTGGCCGTGTTACTGAGTTGTTTAATTTCTGGTTGTCAGAAATCATTTGGCTAAATACTTTAAACCTACAGACGGACAGTACATGGGAAATGAGGACTATCACCACTTCATTAACACAGTTAATCACAACAATGAATAATTTATTAGATATTCCTAAACAGAAATACACAACACCTCATGTGGGTATATACTTAATTTATTGTATTAATGACTCAGGGCCACAAGAGCCATTTAACAGCCAGACATAGAAATACAAACAAACAAAACTTCTCTGTACTCCTTTTCCGTCCTGTTCTCCTTTTCTCTTGCATCTTCATTCCTTCTGGCTCAGAGTGCAGTCAGAGCAACTGATGTGAGAATGGACAGAGCGATGACCATGTAGCCAGAACGATAAACCTCAGGAATCTTAAAGCCCTTACCCATATCCCACATCTGCAAAAAGAGAGAGAGTAATACATGAAAAACTGTACCATATAGAAATGAAGGTCCAGTCATTAATGAACAGCAGAAGCAGGTATCTCAGACGTCCCCCTAAACACTGATATGTAGAGCAGGAAAGCAGGACAAGTACAGTAGTGTACACAAGCCTTAGACCACCATTAGATTTATTGTTTCAGCAATAGTATAAAGAACATATATAACATGTCGATGACTGGGCCCAAACATTTTAAACTTTAATTCTTCACTTCATAATACTCTTTTCCAATGGTCTTTATTTCCAATCTTTGTGAGCTTTAGCCTTTTTCCACCCATGGAAACAATAAAATGGTTTGTTGGCTACTAGCCTTCCAAAAAGATAATTTCTGATCAAGCGTCAAACTGTAGCCAAGTATATTCTTCATCCAGATGAAGGTGCCAGATGCTGCTACTGTTCAAGTCTAAGGGGAGTTCACACTAAATATTCTGCACAGTAGCATATAGAAGCAGTTTCTTCATTTTTTTTAAATACAGTTTTCAGAATTTTCTGGTTGTTCTTTAATAAGAAGACTGAGAACTAATTATATAGGGTGATTGCTAAAACAATGGTATCTCTCACATAATGGTGGCCTAAGACTTTTGCACAGTGATGTACATTTGGTAAATCACAGTTTAATTGGCGTGTCTACTGGCTGACAAAAGTGGCCATCAAAACCATATCTCCTCTCCTCATGCTGTTAGTCATATACCATATACAGGTTAGGCTGTTTAGTCACCCAACCTGTGCAAAGGCACATGCATGCACACCGAGGGACACTTTAAAGATGCCAATTAAAAACAATCTAAGACAAATTAAAGACACAACATCTTTTAAAATCTGGGAAGAATGCCACACAGGCAGCAGCCCTGCCGAGACTCAGGGGAGCTGTAAGGCAACAGCGCCAACTACGGCGCCACTGTTGTTCAGAGACTTCTCTGCATAGCTCAGTCATTTTATTAATTTCTTTTGCAAATTGCTAACAATTTCTCCTGAGCTATAGGGGTTCGTGAAAGTTTGTGAACCCTTTGAATTGTTTCCTGCATTTTTGTGCTAACAATAGATAAAATCTATGTTGGTCAAATGAGACAAAAATACTAGATTGTTTAGGCTTGACTGTTTATTTATTGAGGAAAACAATCCATTATAAATTTGAGAGTGGTAAATAGTATATGAAAATCTAGAACTAGCTCTTGGTTTGCAAGCTATGGGATAATAAATGGGTGTGAGCAGGTGCCCCGTTGTGTTTAAATAACATAGGTCTATCAAAGACTGATCTTCACAACTTGCTTGGGGAAGAACATCTGACAACTTCAGAAAAGGTTCAAACGAACACTGAACAACAAAGGTGTGCACGGCAGTGTTGCAAGGGGAGAGCCACTGGTCCCCTACCATGAGGGCAATCCAAAAGTCTACTAGAAAAAAATATTTGTGGCAGAGGAGACAAAGACCGAACATTTTGGCTGAAATTAAAAAAAGTCTGTAGAAAGGAAAATATGGAAGAACCTTGGTTTGGCCCTCATTTTGCTTTATCTGGCCCAGGGTGGCTTGCCATCATTTATGGAACAATGTATTCCATATCATGTATGTATATTATAAGAGCAAATTCTAAGGGAAATATCAGAACATTATCTGTGAACTGAATCTCAAGGGAATGCCAGTCACGCAGCAAAATAATGACCTCAAGCATCAAAACAGATAAAGAAAAATAAATGTAATACTTTGGAATAGAGCCAATTCAAACTCTTAATTTGGAGACATGCAGTGCTGGGATGCTGTGAGTAGTTTTACTGTCCTGTGTGTCAGTACTAAAGATAAACCACTTTATTGTGCATACAGCAGGCTGATAAATCCATGTAATAATATTAACAACAACATGTTAAACCTATACAGCACCTCTTACAAACCCATGGTCACTTTACAATGTTTGGGTAAAAAAAGAAGAAAGGAAAAAGTAAATATTGCATGGAGTAATAGTTCAGAAACAAGGAAGGTTTAGCCATGTTCTGAGGATGGAAAACGATGTGAAATAGTGAGCATAGAAAGTTAGGGAGTTCCTTAAATTAGGGTCAAGAACTGGAGGAAAGCCAAAAGACTAGAAACAAAAGACCTTAGCTTAGGCAAAGGACCATTAAGATGCAGCAAGCAGATAGTTAATTAGGTGCTGCGCATGGCTTTAATGGTTAGCAGCAAGAATTAAGGGGACACATTCACTGTACTGCCGTCTTCCACTGCCACCAACACTGCTCATGCAGAAACTGCTAATGCCAACACTACTGCTTTAATACCACATCACAAAATCACTTTCAGTGCTTCAGGAAAACAGATTTGAACCACTGCAATTCCTGAGTGAGAAGTTTCCCAACGGCAGTGACCATAACCCTGTCAGAACCAAAGTATAAGATTGACAAAAGCGTCAAACAGAGCAGCCCAGCTGGGACACTGGGTCCCAAAGCCGACATTTTCCAACCACTGCAGCAGTCTTCGGGGATGACTCTAAATGGTGTGGAAAAGCCTAAAAGAAATTGTTCACTGTGAGTCAAACATCACAGTCTCTGAACTCAATAAAAAGCCATCAACACTCCTGGCAGAAAACAAAACAGTGATTGTGTAATGCTAGCAAAATATGACACAGGAAAGCATGAGTCTGAAGTATTGAAAACAGACTTTTACAGTCTTCTTAACACACTTCGCAAGCTGAATGGGCAGTCAATCATCAGTGTTTCACTTGCAAGGAGTGCAAATATGTTCCCAAGGCTACATGGAATTATAGCTGCCGGTCTTTATTGACAATTTTATTATGTTAATTTTTGTGAAGAGAATTTTTTCTGGCGAGACTTTTACACACGAGAGGTGCAACATTTCTCACAGAGAACACATACTTATCCACCCATGGACAAACAGTACTATGCAAAAGTCTTAGGTCACTTTAGACTTGTTGGACCATAGATACCATTGTCACCAATTGGACCAAATAACTTTGGATTTGTCACTAAACAATATTATTTTCTACTGATTTCATTCCAAACTGTGAGCTTGAGAATACATCTTAGCATTTCCATCCTGTTCCCCATAAAAAAAAAAAAAAAAAAAAAAAGAGGTCTATTGGCTACTACCCTTCCAAAAATATCTTTTCTCGGCAAGTTTTTCAGACTGTAGAAAAATCAAGTTGGCATCCCAGTGAAGCTGCTATTGCTCACGTGTAAAGAAAGGTCACAGTAAATACTTAGATTTTCATATTTCTCCATAAGAAGTCATGTAAATAGGATTAATTCATTTCATTTTATTTATGTAATTAATTATTAACAGCATGAGTAAAGCAAATGAACACAATAAAACAACAATAAATCCATGACTCAAGACATTAATTCAGTGAAACTATACTCCTCACAAAAAACTAGGGGATAATTCAAAATGTAATATCCCATAATTAAACATCCCCTAATTTATGTGAGTTGGGTACATTGAATTTAGAGGCAAAAAAAACATTGACCAGTTTGATCTGAATTGTTCCAGTGAAGAGGAATTCAAATTCTGAGGTTTCACTGGATTTCCTAATGTACTGTAGTAAATAGACTGAGAAATAATTATATATGGTCATTATAGCATTGGTAAAACAAAAGGTAGTGTTCCCTCGCCACTTCGCGGTTCACCTTTCGCGAACTCTGTGCATCGCAGGTTTTTAAAAAATATTAATGGAAAAAATATTAATGAAAAAAATATTAATGGATAAAATATAGCGGAAATCTTTTTTGCGGAACTTTTACATAAAAAAATAAATTTAAAAAAATTTATTCTAACAATAAAGGAATGTTATAAATCATAAAATATTACAATTTACAGTAAATAGCTGTTGTGTCTACTCAATGTGTAGGATATGAGGGTAAGATACGGTAAGTTCTACGACTAAAATAGTGAATAAATACTTAAATAAATATAGCGTCCCTACTTCGCAGTTTCGTTTATCGCGGGTGGTCCTGGAACGGAAACCCCGTGATAAACGAGGGATCACTGTATATTTAATCTCTTGCACAGTACAGTACACTGCCATCGACAGAAGTCATCACTCCAAAAACAAAGCATTCTGCCCAAACTGACAATTCCTCGACAACACTGCAGTTATTAAATTAGTTCCTTGACAATAGATCATTTCAGATACTTAAGACAAAACAACCCCAATGAAGGTTCTACACTGTGCTTCATCTCCGTTCACCTTTCCACTCATTTGAACTGCCTGGTCAATATGGAGAAGCTGCTATTGTTTGAACAAAGCTGCTGTATTCCCTACCGGCTAGCCTTTAGATACAGTAAAAAATGAATCTAGGTCCTAGGCTCTTTACACTTGTCTACAGAATTCCCACTATAAAGAGTCATGCTACCACCACCTGCAGCAGCAAGTTCCTCAAGCACAAGAAAAATGGTTTCTCCATCTACCTCATCATCAGCGGGAGGTCCACACACCCTCATATACTTAAAAAAACCACTGCATCTTCAATCAGTGCTACACACTGATGTCTTCAGATCCCCGCTGCTACACTGTCAACTGTACATGTGCAAACCAAACTCAGACCCCGTCTGCCCTAAATGGCTCCCATTCTAACGCATCTCAGAGGCAGGAAGACAGGTTATTAAGGTTCCTCTCGAGATTAGATTTCGCATAAACGAGCCACATTTTATTAGCCCATCTGATTTATTTGAGGTTTTTATCAGAAGAAGTGCTGAACTGTTGGGATGTGTCACGCATCTTCTACGATAATATCGTAAACAATGCGGAACGCACCTTAAGAGGTCATGTATTTACAGCATATGTAGGATGAGCTAGCACCACAAACAAAGCTAGTGTTCTAACTAAAAGTGCCTGACTGAAGTTAAAAATGAGTGAACAAACTGCACCACAAGAAAATGCAGACATCACCAGACTGTGTTGCTGAAGGTGGCTGGAAAGGTCTAAAAAGTTGCTCAAAAGGCCACCTGTGTTAGAAATCGTTTTCCAACTTTCAGCATCTGTGAACTAACCACCGTGTGAAATATGCCGATTATGACTTTGGCAGTCAGTTGTCCAGATCAGACTTAGAAAAAAAAACTAAACGCTCAGCAAACCTTAGTGGAGGCAGTTGAGAGAGATGGATTCAAACAACCTTTAAATACTTTAGGCCCAAAGATATTCACTGGCAAAGCACTGTCTAATCATTATCAAGTGTAAATAGGTGCACTTAATTTAATAGTTCTTTTTTAAAGCAAGCAGTTTTTAATATTCATCTACACTCCTCCAAAGCAAATTTAATTGATTAATTTATGGAGTTGCTTTATTAGCTTATTTCCACTGCCTTTGCTAATTTTGTCATTCTGGGCTGTAACCATATACTTATGATTCGATTCAAAACACTTTTTTTGTGGTTTTTTTTGGTTTGTTAATTTTTTTATAAATGTTAATACTGTTTTATTATTAACAATATTATTTGAATGTCTTAATGTTTTGGTGTAAACAATGTACATTTTCTTGAAAAAGTAAAAATAAATTGAAAAGTTTAGTCCCCTGCAACTAAAATAATACTGGAAAGAGGTATACAGTGTTTTTAAATAAATAAATAAAAATTGTAGTTTTATGAGTGTACTGAGCCTTTGAACATCCTCAATCTCAAATTCATCTTAACCTTAATGATTTTCCAATAGCGTAACGCTTATTTTGCCGTCTGACTCAGTCTTCTGGGGTTTGAACATTGCAACTGCATAATATGCTGTACTAAACAGAATGCATGTGACATCATATCTCCACAATGTCACATTTATGCATTGCGATCATTACTATAACATAGTAAACATATTGACAATAGTCCGACTCTTTTGGCCTCCCTGTGACTGGGAGTACACATTCTCATAGCCACACCCTGGACTTGGTTAGCTCAAAGGGTCTGAACTTTTATTAAGCATGTTGCTTTATAAGATCACTTGTGTTTACAGCAATGTTTGGGCATCAGTCGACATCAAGACCAGATGTATTTGTTCCAAAACAGGTTTAAAAATGGCAGCACAGCCACGCTGCATAATAGCTCACCATGCAAACCATATGGGTGTTTTAATTCAAATATACAGTGTCATGGAGGAGACAGCATTAGTAAAGGTTAAAACCAATTTAGGCAAGAAGAAATCACAATAGCAAAAAAAAAAAAAAACCTACTACAGTTCTACTCCTAAAGAGAGTGCAGGAAGGTCAAACACATAAATGGCATAAAATTATCAAAATCAAAAGAAATTTTCAAAAATATCTGGGGTGATTATGATGCAGTAACATGCAAAGCTAGACAGTCATTGTTTTCAACAGCAGCAAAATATTGTTAGCCACGGTTGACAGGCTGAATTAGTATCAACAGAGAGATGTAACAAGTTTGTGTCTTCATTTAACACTAAAATTCATATTAAAATTAGTACGCCCACGACAATGTGTTGAATCTATAACCATATAAAAACAGTTTAAAACAGCAGTTTAAAATGTCGAAGTGCTATTAATAGTATAATTAAAAGAGACAGTAAGTCTCCTCAGATCATCTACCTGCAGTCTCAATGCTCAGCCACACTACAGACAGTACTGAGTTCAGATAATGAATACCTCCCTGTCAGGCTCATTTCATAATGCAGTTGAGTAGCCGCTCCTCAATAAAAAAAAGATTTTTAATTTCACACCTTATTGGGGAAATCAGTAAGTGAATAATTTTTTGCAACTTTCAAGCTTAACCTTATAGAGCCGTTTTGATGATTTTTTTAGTCAGGTTTCCATCAGAGCACGGAGACTGTTCTTATTAACTTAGTTAATGACATTCATTTCAATGCAGGCTCTGGAAAAATATCTTCTCCTTCTGCTTGACCTCAGTGCTGCCTTTGATCAAAAAAATCTGTTAGACAGCCTTCAGAACTGTGAACACAATGCTCAGCTATTAAACAAAACATTTTTGGTGCCATGTCTGTGATTTGTTCATTTGCATGAAGTAAAAATGCTGGGCGAGACCACAAGCATCTCGGATGCGTTGTCATGTATCCTCCAGTATAATTAAGCATTATAAGATAGAATGCCAAGCTGTTCTCTTTACAAAGAGAGGTTGCCAATAGTTGTGAACAATTGTGGTACAGACATTTGAGGGAAAAAAACCTAAATGTCTTGTTTCATGATTAGGATGAGGTTTTTTTTTTTTTTTGTCTTTCAAAGATTATACTTCAAAGTAGTTTTTAAGTTCCAAAGCATGAGCAATAAATAACATTTTATAGCATGTTTATTCATGTTTACCAGGGCTGCCAATATATGTGGTGGGAACTTTATTAAATAATAAATGTAATGACCTATAGGCATTTTAGGAAGGGAAATTATGGGTAATCTTAATTATCACTTACAATTCAAACATATCAAAGCAAAATTTATTGCATTTATATAGCGCTTTTTACAATACAACACTGTCTCAAAACATATTTTACAAATATCTAGGTTAAATCCCTATTATATATATGTTATAAAAGTTAGAAGTAAGAAACCTTAAGAGGAACAAGACTCAAAAAGGGACCCAACCTCCCTGGGCATCCTAGATGTTATAATATTATAAGTAAGAATGTGTAATGTAATATATAAGTTTTAGCAATAGTGTAAATAAACAAACTAATTATACTGCTCACAAAAACTAGGGGATATTTCAAAATGGAATATTAGGAAAAGTATATTAAAAAATTATCGAGAATATCGCTGGGGTGTAGTTCCAAATGTGCAGTGTTTTAAATTATAAATAAAATATATATAAAAAAATACATATCTTTTGTGCATAAGCAACATCAAATATGTTCTATGAAATAGACTGTTGATAAATTTTGCTGCCTCCTGAGGATAAAAAGTAATTTTGAAGTTGCAGGCATCGTAAAAAAAAAAAAAACTCATACAGTTGTAAATAACTTGTGTTCTGAAATGTAAAAGCAGAGAAAAAGGTTATTTGTGTCACCGCGTTTCATTTCCCACAGCATCATTTGGCATTTACGGCACGGCATTCCTGTGTTATAGGGAGCCGATGATTCCTGCTGTGGTTCATCAGTAAACTGACGGATATTTGCCTCAGAATATTTTGGTTTGAACATATAACGCTGGGACTCATTTCTGATAAACAGCTTCCATAAATTCATATTCAGACAGTAACTTTCTGGATTCAGTTTAGTTTTTTTAAACAACATTGAGACACAAAAAGCAAAACCAGCTTTCTGAGATTGATGTTAGCAGAATAAGCAAAACTAGAAATGGCTTTCAGTCAATCCCACATTAGCGTTTTATATTTGTGCGTATTATCAGATTTTGTCAGTAATCCAATCAACAAGTTTACATGCACTTGGGTAATCCTATAATTGGGGTTTACATGACTCAGGCAGTAATTTCTACTTTGCAACCAGCCAATAATCTCACAGTAAGATGTTATGTACAAAAGTGAAAGAAAGAACAAAGATGCAAATTGCCTCGAAAGAAAAAAAGCAATAAATAGATAGTAATGTACATTTTTCCTTTTAACTTGAGTTTGAACAAAACCAGCATGTAGACAGAATCAAGGAGCAAACCCAAATAATAACTACACTTTAAAACAAGACTCAAAAACCTGCAACTACCAATATATGTAAGCAACTCTACAGAAGAAAAGCCCAAAGACACTGAGTAAGTAGACCTGAAAAACACGTCTACTTCTCCTAAGTGCTTCCAGGAAATCTTTACAATCTATCCAGTTACGTTTTGCGTGCATACGCAGACTGAGAATGAGAGTAGGGGTATACCTAAATTCCAGCTCTTCATCAGGTTTCTGAATCTGATTTCTAGGCCTTAATCCGATCTAAGAAAAGTGCGCCATTTACAAGACCAAAAATCTGATTATGATTATTAACTGCATATAAATGCGCCAATGCTGCAGACCAAATACACCTCTTTATGTCATTGGTATTGCCTAAAGGCAGTGGCCTGTGTCAGCAGAGTAATGGTTCTGCCACAGTCATGTTCCTCAAACAATTCCTGAACAAATTTGCAAAAGTTCAAGGTGTTGACTTGGTCTCCAAATTCCCCAGGCCTCAACTCGACAGGGCTTCTATGAGATGTGCAAGACACCAACCATAAATCCATATAAACCCACCTCACATCATATAGAACTTATAGCATCTGGTTGGTGTCAGAAACCACAGGATGAGTTCAGAGCCATCACAGCATGAGTGAGACCTATGCAAAATTAGACAGGTGGTTTTAATGTCATGGCAGATCATCCATCCTTAGTTGTAGCGCTCATTTCTGAGTTAAGCTGTGTCAGCAATTCTCTTGAGGCTGAATAAAATAATTCTGATGGTCACATTCCAAAATCCAGTGGAAAACCTTCTCAGAAGGTTAAACAGATTTATTTAAATATTTAAGCTCTATAGATATATAAATAATATAGAAACTGTGTACATCAATACAGTTACAGAGCTTTTTTCAATTACAGTACTCTCCTTGCATATTGTACTGCTCACTAAAATTAGGGGATATTTCAAAGTGAAATATTCCATAATGGAGATGGCAGCTACAGACTTGGACTCAAGTTGCACGCAAGTCACTCAAACAGTAATTTCAGACTCATGATGGAATACCTTTTACTTCAAACATGGTCCTCAAAGACTTGAAACTTCACTTGCAAGCAAAAAATTACTTGTAAGGATCTCTGCTCCATAATACTATTTTCTACTGAGCTTCCAATCTTTTAGAGCTTTAGCATATCTTAGACTTTTTAATCTGTTCCCCTACCAAAAACGTGGTTTCTTGGCTGCTACCCTTAAAAGAAGATTCCTGATCAAGCTTCTTCAGGCTGGAGAAGGTAACTTGGCATCAATATGATGGTGCTATTGCTCGAATGTAAGGGAGGTCACACTACATGCTTGCCTATAGAAGATTTTGAGATTATTATTATTTATTTATTTCATTTTTGCAATTCATAAAATGTCCTTATTTTCTGGGTGTGTTCTAATAAAGAGACTGATAGGTAATTATATATGGTCATTATACCATTGTTATAGGTATAGGTTTTATTTTTGTACAGTGCTGTACAACCCCTGTTGAATATGAATAGCAAGTTTTCGATTTGTACATACAAATGGATTTTACACCGGGGATAAACTCCATCATTTGGAATGATTTGTTTGGTGGAATTATAGCATTAATGACACTACTGTACAGATTTTTACGAGGTAGCATCTAGACAGCAACATGCAGCGTGCCGTTTACAAAAGTGCAGTAATGTGCTTCAACGCGAACAGTCATTTCAATTAATCTATTATATATGACACAGACAAATTACTGACTCAGTTCCACTATGTGAAGATCAATTAATAAAGGATTCAAGGGAAGCAAGCAAGCAAAATAAACTTTCATTTACCTTCATAACAATGTTAGAACATTGAATGGACAGATTTTCCTGTACATAATGCAACAATCGTTTAAGTGTGGTACTGCCAATTTGAAATCAGTCAAATATTTTCAGTTGGGAACCAAAGCTACTGCGTTGACATGGGAAGGCATTTCAAATGCCTTAAATTAAACTCTAAAAGGGGTTACATTATTAATATACACCGAGTGGCCACTGTGTTAGACATACCTGCCCTTTCACGATTAGAGATTCAATTAGAGATTCCCTGATTACACATAAATTACACACATGAACCTGGAGAGCGGGGCAGAATACTACATTACAGATTGCATAATAAAAACTGTATACATTTAGCAACTGTTCCATGTATTCTGATTAGTAGTGTTTTTTGAAAACACACACACACACACACACACTTTCTATGGATCAGTTTGTGTTAATCCACATTACATTTGGAAATCGTGTGATTTGTGACTTTATACTAGTAGGCATGTGCATCGGTAACCATGGTCAAAATGCCAGCCTTTGGGGTTTCACATTGAAAGTATACAGAGAATGGTATGGTCAAGGACAGACATCCATAGAAAGGTGGTCCTGTGAATATAAACCACTCACTGATAAATTGTGTCAGAGGAGGATGTCAAAAACCATTCTGACAAAAAAGCAGTGCACAGTCCAGCAAATACAATACAACCAAATGCAACACTGGTGATAAAACTTTTTCAGATTCACAAGTCCTGTGCACAAATTCCTTAGCACAGACAGGTTCTAAAAGCAGACAACCAGTTGAAGTACCATAGCTGTCTAAGGACAACAGAAAGGCAAGACACTTGTGGGGGGGAGGGGGGGAGGGGGGGGACACATTGCTTGCACATGTGAATCCAGATTTCTGTGTTGATGGGTGGGTCAAACTTCAATGTAAACAATACATTAACCTTTACTGGTAGATGTCAGGCTAGTGGATGTGGATTAATGGTGAGGGGAATGTTAACACAACCTGGGTCCTGTGACTCTCATGGCAGCTGTTTGTCCAATGGCGAGAGGACACTTTATACATTCTCATAGACTGGTTTCAGGAACATGACAGCGAGTTGTCCTTCCTTCTTTGACTTTCACAATTCCCAACTCTTAATCATATAGGACATCTTTGAGACAAGGTAGAATGGGTTGCTCAGGGCATGTTGGTATCTCCACCTAATTTACATGGGTCAATGTTTCTGCAGAACAATTTCAGAACCTAGTGGTATCTATGCACCAATTAATTGCTGCAGTTGTGAAGACCAAAGGAGGTCCAACATGTTACCAGATGTGTCTCTAATAAAGTCGCTATTAAGTGTATAATACCATCATGTCTCATTCTTATACAAATACTTCCAGAAATGAGGTTAGTTAGAAATCCTTGATGGCTAAAAGCTTGGCACAGAATCAACACCTTCTTTGATGTGCTTTATGGTAGTTTATGGTAGTACGATAAATTTTGTTTAAAACCCACTGGAAACAAAACAGTCGTTTTAAAAATCATTCACATCAACTGTTGTGTACGGTTAGGATAATCCATTTAAACATTATTGGTTTATGTTTGTTTTGAGGTACATGAGGTCCATCTTCTGTTTTTTGTACAAGTGTCATCTATAAAACATTACAAACAATCAATCTGTGTAAGCAGTAATGTACTGATATGCACTGAAGAACAGTAAACTAAAAACTTTACAGGTTTTACCCATGTTTTGGCATATTAGGTCATTTCAGTAGTGCTTTCTCTTTGTGTAGTCAAAAGGGAAATCTGTTCAAACAAGAACCAACTAAACCTGAGAGAGTATTATGACTAATTGATCATACTATAATAAAGAGATTGAGAAATAATTATATAGTGGCATTGCACAATTGCTTTATATCTAATCTAACGGTGGTCTAACTAATCTAGTGTGCCTTGCACAGTACGTTACTTCTGACCTTTGCCTGTGGCAGACCTGGCGCGTTTTTGTCAGATACCCTGACGTCATCCAAAAGCCCTTTGAGATTCACAGATTCATAAAGCTGTTGTTGAGGTGAAGGAGATGGAAGAGGACTTTAAAATAGGCACACTCTCAAAACACTTTAAATAAAACTTTCTTCAAACTGTCAAATCTGGAATTTGGTTTGTTTATTTAACCTCACATCAGCATATGTTATTTGTGACAGAAGCAAGATGATAACACTAGATAACAAACTCACACTGGAGCAATTAGTGCAAACAATTAACCTGAGTCACATAAGATTCAATCAAATTTTAACCATCACAATAAGTATATGCCTGATTTAAAGTTAACTGTCTTCATTTCACAAGGTAAGAAATACCAAGGATATCCCTGTGCATAAAGGGAGTCAGGTGGCTCTCTTGATGGTCTTTGGGCTAATGGTGACCCAGCCGAAGCTAAAGGCTCAGACTGACCTGGCAACAAACCTAAAGTTATTTCCGTAAGTTGTTTCATAAGTCACACGTTGTCATTAACAATATTTAGGTAAGTAGATTTAATGCCACAGCCAATCTGAGGCAGTGGAAAACCATCTGCATGAAAATCTTAACTGGCTGAGGAACTTTATTTCTTTCACCAATCCCAGACACATTGACAATCTAAAAACACACAATCCAAGCAAATGTTTTCAAGGGCCCAAGAGACACAGATTGGCTGCGTTGGGGCTTGATCCCTAGATCTTCTGGTGCATAGTTCAGTATCCTAACTTTCAAGTATTGGTGGAAATTCAAAAGTTAATTTTGAAAGTTCAAACTGCATTTGATGAGGTTATTTACAATACTGTGCAAAAGTCTTAGGTCAGCAACAGATTAGATATTCCATTGATTTAGCAATATATAATGGCTCCCCCTGGGATTAAACCCAGGACTTTCACCTGTTGTGAGGGAGTGGCGCTATCCATCAAGCCACCACACCACTCAATGGACAGACAAATACAAGTTTGAATTTTTGGGTCTAGTTGTCGACAATGACATATAAGCACACTGCTAAAATTACAAATCTAATTATGACCGTAGATTATGATTTTAGATTATATTGCTTATATTGGTGACATAAGGGTGAAATCTTTCTGCCATTATTTTTACAGTCTTGAGCTGATGTCCTATATGAAATATAATGTTTAAATTAATAATAATTTATATTATAACTCTCCTAACTTAAGTTACTGCAGCATTCCTTCCAGTTCAATCAAGTCTGGCAATTCTCCTCCGATCCTGATCAATTCTGTTGGAGAAAACTGCCTGCCTACCAATCTCTGAATGTTCTTTTGTTGTTGTTTATTTGTTGCTGAGGCCATTCTGGATAAACTGTAAAAACACCTTGTGTGTGAAAATCCCATGGGATCAGCAGTGTCTGAAACACAAGCTAACCTGTCTGGCACCAAGCACCACACTGTGGTCAAAGTCACTTGGATCACATTTCTTTTACATTCTGATGTTGGTGAACATGAACTGAAGCTCTTGACCCATGTCTGTTTTATATTATACAAATGTGCTTCTGTTATTTGATTGACTAACTGGATAATTACAAGATTAAGCTGGCATATGAGCGTTCCTAATAAGGTGGCGAGTGAGTGTACCGAGTTCTCCAATTAAATCGTGCCATACTACTTGGTGCCAAATCCAATCACAGTCTATAACACCCAGTAGCCTCAAAGCTCCAGTGCAAACACAATTGCCTTTATCCCAAACATTAATCAAAATGAATCTACATTTTATCTGGCTGTTTCAATCATTATGTCACTTATTACTGCAATACATACTGATGATATGCATTATATAGCAAGTCTAAGGTAACAATCTGTTATCTCAGCAGGGCAATGGTAATATGTGCACTGCTCACAAAAATATTAGAATATACAGTCGAATCCGGACAATTGGACCACCGGTTAATGGGACCAGCGGCTTATTCGAACCGAATCCTAAAGTATCGAAACAAATTCTATAATATACTTGTAATGTTATTCACTTATTTGGACCAAAATTCTGTTTAATTGGACCGAAGAACGTGAGCGCGATTAAGAAAAAGAAGCCACAAGTCGCCACTGAGAGCGGGCCAGCGAGATATGGGAGGATTCCTGGGCTCCCCGGGAGAATTTATGCTTCTAAAGAATGCTAGGAAATGCATTAAAACTTTGCGCAGCTATTTCATGCAGGAGGGAAACTAAGGCAGTCCTATTGCTGCGTTAGATTTTTGTGGTGATTTTGTTCAAGTGTAGTCCGTCAAGAGAACGCGTCAGATCACACCGGATAAGTTCTTCAAACGTTGACTGGAATTTAGTAAGAACTTGTTTTTTACAGTATTATTACTTCGCATGCTGAGTA
>JAUZSU010137006.1:0-15943 GCA_034780255.1 Parotocinclus maculicauda | reverse complement strand
TGCTCTTCCGATCTTGGTTGGTCGGGCCCCTGCTACAGCCTGGTCTGGTCTGGTCTGGGCAGCCACCCCCACCTCCCCCAACCCCTCCTGTCGCCCCCCACACACACATCAAGTTGAAAGCATTCTTATAGCTGCCTTCTCATCAGGGTTTATTTAATAACTATCACAATAAAGTCAACAACAGGCCTCAGGCTCGCAGGGCCCATTGGGCCTCCCTCCCTCGCTGGTTTGATGAATTGGGCCCATCAGGCAGGCCAGCTGCCCCGGAGGTTCTCAGTCTACCCCTGCAGCGGCCTAGACATTGACTGGAGGAAGCAGATTGAAAGGGAAGGGTGGGTGGGTTTGGGCGGGTGGGAGCGCATTTGCAACAGCATGCCAGAACACACACTGGGCCGACGGAGTTCGGGTAGCATTAGCACAGAGGAAACCCAGACCAGAGCTCAAGCTGAGAGTGGGACACCATGTGGATATATTTGTGACCCACTGAGGTCTGTCAGCTCAAAGGTCCAGTCATGGTACAGACTGCCTGGTCATTCATACTGGGGTCTTTTTTATTTCAATAATTATAACTCAGAGGGCATAGGAAAGACGTTTTGGACAATACCAGGGGCCAGATTTACAAAAGCCTTCTAAGGATAAACCCTTAGAAGTTCCTAAATGCTGTTTTTACTTTAAATTAAACTACAATGTAGTTTAATGTGGTCAGAGGAAAAACATCAAAGTACGTGTTCAAAAAATTTAGTAAAGAAGAAATAGAGGTGACGAGTGAAGAAATCCTCCTTCAAACGGGAAAAGGGATCCTCCTTGGGAAATTATAGTGGCCTTTTTACAAATTTAATTTAATTTTGGTGCTGGTCACCTTAAGATCTTTTTCTTAGAATTGTTCTTACTGTAAAAGTCAAAAAATGATCGTTCTTAAGAAGTTATTCTAAGAATCACAGTTTTTCGGAACTTCCCTTTCGTGACTCCAGTCCCAGGTCGTTGCTACCTTGTCTCCTTGGGATGATCGCTCCACTCCCTCCACTAATGGACATCATATAACCACCCTTGAAGCAGATTAAACTAAATTAAAGAAATAAACCCTGATTTCAGTCAAAAAAGTGTTTTGGATTTTTTGATCATTACAAGCCAAAAATCATTTCTGAACCAGTAGGCATTTCGGAGACGGTTCGATGCCTGGCGACTGACCTTGGTGCCAACAAACCTTAGCTCTTTTACCAGTTCTGTCTTTGGTGCTTAAGTGCGCTTCCTCCGCGTTCACGACCGTCAAATAACGATTACGGCGCACCTGGCAGAGCAAGATACCAAGAAAAGAAAATAGGAGCTCAGATAGAGAAAAGGAGACGGAGGGTTGATTTAGAGGATCTTTCTCACAGCCTTTCTTCCCCCCATTGCTTCTCTTTTCTCTCCTGTCTTTTTTTCTGTCTCCACTTTAAAGATGATGAATGGCACTGCTCTGGGTGGTTATTAATCAGCGCCACGTAAGGGAGGGCTCCTGATATGGCCTGCACCTCCTCCTGGTGTTTGTTGTAAATTTTCTGGCCACGCCGTCCATAAATTACATGTGACCAGAGGATCGTATGATGTAAAAACATGGCCGAGTCACACACAGATTAAGAAAACAATAAGGTATTTCCAAAGGAGGAGGAGGAAACACGCCTTTAGTCACCATAAATCCAAATTATTCGAACTTAAAGAGGATGAGTCGTATGGAATTTGGGTTCCTCAGAGAGAACAAGGACAGGCCTTTTCATTTGCTTGGAACCTCCATATAACATCCAAACTGTTCAAAGTCAGGAAATGAACACTGCTACAGTATTATGCAAAAGTCTTAGGCCACCATTAGATTGGATGTGGTGTCTCAGGCTGAAAACAGCTTCTACAGGTTTCAACGGGATGCCAAGTCTGAAGATGTTTGATCAGGAACGTTTTGTGTGGAATCGGAGCAACCGAGAAAACCCTTTTCCAGAAGACGGACGAGGTGAAAAAGCCAAGACATGCTGAAGCTTTGAATCTTTTGGGTCGAGTCAGCGTAAACAATTGCTAAAACTGTGCTCAAATCGAACTGTGACGTACGGCTTTTGTACAGTACCGAATGCGTTTATATGTTTGCCAGATGAAACAGGCTGGCTGAGGCGAGGAGGG
Source organism: Parotocinclus maculicauda (assembly GCA_034780255.1). NCBI lineage: Eukaryota > Metazoa > Chordata > Actinopteri > Siluriformes > Loricariidae > Parotocinclus > Parotocinclus maculicauda. Next base: position 13,798 of record JAUZSU010137006.1, on the reverse strand, counting down.
AGGGTCTGGAGGAGAATCTCAGAGCAGTGGCATCATGAGACCCCAGCTGAGATCACAGGCGCTGAATATTTCCCTTACTGGTCAGTTCATTTTTAACTGATCAAAGCTGCCTTGCCCTTAAGGCACTAGGTGGTAAACAGGTCAGATTATCAAAGCCAGCCGTTCCTCATTCCGAGCGACTTCAATATAAGGCCGCCTCTGCAGGGACCGAGGCAACAGCTGGAGAGGGTTCAGACCAGGCCTTCTTTAAAACGGTGCCTTCACGCAGAGCCCTCTTCGGTTGGGAGTTTGGCTTTGGCAGGAGCTTCGCGTCCTCGCGGACTTGAAAAAACCCGAGTTGAAGTTTTTCGCCCGAGTGCGAGAAAGTCTTTTCGCCCGCTGCCAGAGCGGCATCGAACGAGCTCAATGGCGGCATTGTTGGATCGCTCATTCGGTCTATGTGTATCACGCTAGCCTAGAACAATAGTGTGGGTAAGCGTATGAGCTCCCCAGAGTCAAGTGAGGCCCCCTCACACAGCAGGTAGACGTATAATGTGGCGTAAAAGACCGCTTTTCGAGACAATGGGCCTGATCTCTGACACTGGGTGCTCGGGGCAACCGCAAAACCGCTCTCGATTGCCCAATGCATCTCAGCTTATTCCCACTTCGACTTAACAACCAAGGCGAGAAGGGGGAGTGCGGTTCAGGCCCCGAAGAAACCCGTGGCTCACCATTTCCTCGCTTCAGACCTGGGCCTGTTCAATCATTCAAGGCAGCCAGTTCCAGAAGGTGACCATGCTTCTCATGTTCCCCAAGCAGGACAGAATAAGTGGTTCAGCCAGAGGCAAAAAAGCCAGCAGGCCTGCAGGAGGTTAAGTAGTTACTGTTGCTAATCGCACTCTGCCCCCGTTTGGCCAAAGGCGCTTTTGCACCAAACAGTTCTGGAACCGGACAGGAACGACCTCTGCCGAGGTACCCTGAGAACTAGATTTGTTTAAGGGCTCGTTTCGTTTTGTGTTTGCACCGCCAGTTAGAGTAACGTGTGACGCCGAATTGCCGTGAGCAACAAAATCCCGTCGTACCTTCTCCATCGCACACGGGCTCAGAAAAAAACCCGGAATTTGTCGGTACATTTTTCAGTTCGGGTGTGAAGAGCTGTTGTTTATTCGGCTACCACTATACAAGTTTATTTTAAAATACCCTTAAATTCACATCTGGCCCAGTTATGTGCTGTAAAAAGTACCTACCCTAAAGTAGGAGCTGACATGTTATTCTAAGGACTACAATTATTCTGCGAAAATTAAAGGGAACCCGGTTCTAAGAACTGCGAAAAATACCTCCGGTGCGAAAGCACCCCAGGTATCGCCCTCGCATTTCCGAGGCGGCGCAGAAAACGGTTAGAGAGCTGCACGTCTTCAAACACCGCCCCACCACACTGATCTCGCTTCAGGAGTGTCATCATAAGCACGGTTATTTTAAGCTCCACTCGAGTTTTGTTCGAGCGTTTCCTCCAAACAGGTCGAGACAGAACCCTAAAGGTTCGACGCCAGCGTTGAGGAGCGAGCCGGCGCCACCGAGGTTACCGTTTTCCTTTTCGACTTTCGACACATTCGCAGATTGCAAAGTGGTGTGTGTTTATTTTCTCACCTGAAGAAAAGATGCCTGGAATATGAAACACGACTTATTAATTTCAGAATCTGTTGCTCTGTGCTATTTCAGTGTTGGTTTGCCCTTGAACAAACACTTTCAACCAATGTTTCCCCGAGCCTATTATTCTCCTGAGGGTCTGTCCCCCTCAGAGGGTCCTTCCAGCTCCACTGTAACGTCCTTCTCTTCGGGATAACAACCACCTTGGTTTTGGCGTCAGAGGGCTCCTGCGAGAGGCTATATCCTGCCTGAATGTCCTCTTCCTTGAGCTGTCCTTCCACGTCTTCTAAACACTGTCTTTACGCTGAATGACAGAGGAAGGGGTTGCGAGGGAAACGGGACTGGGGCACTGTCAACTGGAATTCATCAGTGCTGCCAGTACAGAGGCATCTCATGCCGGCTAGGTAAGAAGGCGACGGCGAGGGGGGGAAGAGTTCCTCAAGCTCGCCGAAACGGGTTTCTCTAATGACAGTCCCGTCATTTGCTGTTTTCTTAGCCAAGCCCATTAAGCCCGGCTTTCATCAAAAGCCTTCATAAACGTAATGCGGCTCCGTCCGTGATGAAACGATGTTTTGATTACATGTCTCAGCACATCAAACTAATGAAGCCGTACCTCATGATGCATCTACGATAAGCCCAAATAACCAATATGTCCTCGCAAAAGGCCCGGGTTCACGAAACCGGGTCAAGCGGGGGGCCCTGTGATTAAACGCCTGCAACCGCCGACTGCCGCAAGCACGCCTTCCCCACGGACAGGCCATGTGTGAAAAGGAACCAGCGCAGCAGAATAACTCGCTCCGTATATGGACTCGTGTCAGAGCGAGTAAACGTTAGCTCTCTCGCCGCAGTCCCGATGTGGCCTGATAGGTAAATGGCGGTGCTAATTAAGGGTGACGGCCCATCCGAGTGTGGAACGGGGAGGGCCTCGGAGGTCACGCAGAGGTACGGGAACACTCGCGAGCGCGCGCGGTGCTCCATCTTTCGTCGCATGCCAGTGTTTACGCAGCGCTGGGTACAATTAGAGAAAAATAATAAACAAATGTATGGGGTAATAAAACGATTCCAGTGACATTAGGCCACGTGGATCTGGGTTCAAGTGGACTTTATATGCTCTTAATAACTGTAGAAAGAGTTAAGGAAACAGATTAACTGAATTCAGGATCAAAATTAGACCTGGCAACCAGCCCATAATGTCCCAGAAGGATGTAAACTCATTTTTATTTGAATAATAATACTAATATTATTATTCCTCTTCATTATTATGATTTAAAATCTTCATTTCCTCCAGTTTTTCCCCGAAACGTGTCCAATTTTGTGGGGGCCGCGTTTAATTCATGGGTTGCCAGATCCCGCAGATGCCTGCTCCAGGGCAGCTGACTGAACTGAGCGGCAGGGCCGATAGACTAACCGTTTTGTTTTTTACGTTTTTTCAGTACATTTCCCAATAAATGACTTTGCTAAAAATAAGCATGCGTTAATTATTATTAAGTGTTTTCAGCATGGTTAAGGTAGGCTCCGCCTTAAAAACAAGCAGCAAAAACCTGCAACTCGCAGCAAGGTTACCAACGTTTGTGAGCACCGCTTACAATAAGGGGACCTGGCAAGCTTTTCTGGGACAACTCTGCGTTCATGGGCAGTAAAAAAAAACATTTGAAATCAGAGTAAGGGGATACAATCCAGCTCTCATTTTTAGCTCACCTAACTTGTTTCCAGATCGAAGAACTATGACTGGATTATGAAGTGGTTTATACTGGCCACTGCCCGGCACAAACGCTATCTAAAAAGGCGTTCGTTTCAGAAATATGCCCAGACTGGTCTCGTTATTTTACCAGCACTAAGCACCAACAAATGTTCCTTCAGTTACTGGACTCTCTAGAGTGGACACTCGAGTCTCTCGTATGTTTCCAGGAAGCGCTGTATAAATACTCCATGAGTCTTCCCACAATTATTTTATGACATAGTGAGTTTCTTGGGAGCATTACAGTTGACAGGCTGTAGAGGCGCCAGCCTGCCCGCGGTATTGTTTTTTTTTTTTTTTTTTTTTCTCCAGACGTCCTTTTGGTTACACCCACAAGAGCCGTTCGGTCTATTTTAGAAAGACAAGAATCGAGGGGCTTGGAATCAGCACTCTGGAGTCAGATAACTGTGCAAAAGCTCTGCTGTGTCATCTCTCTTTCCTCTTTGTCTGTAGGCAGGGGATGAGCAACATTTAATAGGAACTCCTTGTAATTCTTTGTTTTTCTCCTTTCCTTTTGAGCTTTAGTGAGTTTCTGAACTTCTGGACAAGCCGCCAAGGGGGGGGCGGCCTGTAGAAATAAACATTAAGAAAGGGGGATGTTTCAGTAAGTTAATTATAAGGGAGCCCGAGTTGTGAAAGGCCGCATTGTTTAGGTCGGGGGCAGCGAGCATCAAAAGCCCGATTCAACGCCTCTCGCGTGGAGGTTCCGGTACCGCCCCGGTGATCCAAGGGACGTAGAGAGCGCGCCTTACTGTTTTTCTTCAAAGTAATAAAACAATATTTAGAATGGAAGAACAAACACTGGAGAGGGGTTAATGGGGCGGAGAGGTGCTGGGGGCACTGGGTATTAAAGCCTGATGAAGGGTCCTCTTGTTCCTCCCTTATTTACAAAGAGAGACCGGCGAGAAGACGATTTATTCTGACCTCCGGCGAGGGATGTTTTACGCATCCAGTTAACCTCTTCACCCGACCGAGCCGAATCCCGGGCGAGATCTCCGGTGTGTTCTGCTCTACGCAGTAGCTCTCACGCGAAAACACAAAACCTCCGAGTCGGAATGGAGGGTGGGGGGAGGAGACATCAAGAGCATCTTGACCCGGCTCTGGTAAACAGACCTTGATTGCAGAGTGACTTTTGTGGTGCAGGATAGAATGTCAGCCATCCCAGAGTGGACTGTGGGCAGGGTTCTATGTAATGGAAACCAGGCAAATGATACAAACAACACAAAACACTGCGCCGGGCGGGGACTTAATGTGTTTGAGAGACGTGGGGGAACAAGAAAACAGGTCTGTTTATGCCCCCTTTCTATGCATTTTTGTAGGCTGAGCAAGGCCAGGCTTGGAACTAGACTGGAAACGGGAAAAGACCACAGGCTTTTTTTTTTTCTTTTTTCTCGCCCAGTGACACGGCACATTAAATCTCGCTATACCTCACACAGTGAAAACCAATTCCTGCTCGTTGGGGTTAGTACCTGGGGCCCAATTATGTTATCACAAGTGAGACAAAAGCGGCCATTGTGCAGAATTCAGAGGCGCCTGACATAAAACTTCTTACTCATTCCCTTTTCTCGTGAAGATCTAGAGGCAGAGGGTGATGTGGGGAAATTATTTTGCTCTGCACCATAAAACTGTACTTTTCTAATAACGGGACTCACGAACGACTAAAACCCCAGAGACGGCATGTCTTTAATGAATTGCCTTTTTTTAATTGCAGAAGCCCCGAACATGTGACCCAATGGTCACACAATGGGCGTTTGGTCAAGAACGAACGCAGGTCCCGATGGCCCGGTTTGGGACTGGCCTTGGAATTTTAGTAAAGCTGCTTTTCTTGATTATAAAATTTTTAAAAAGCTTTTTTTAAAATGCAAACCTATAAAGCAAGGTGTTTTCTTGGTGCTCTAAGGACAATGGAGATCTTCAGTCCCAGCCTAGCAAACAAAGTCCCTGAGTGGATCCCGGCATTTAATTACAAGAGCTGGGTCAGACCGAAGTGCTGTACTTTCCCTCCCCTGGCATTCACCTGTAGCTTATTAGAAGGATGGGAACAAGGGGACATGGAAATGAAACCGCTTACACCCAAGAGTCCTTCATGAGGAAATCAATCCCCGAATCAAGGCTCCCGTGAGATGGGCCCAGAATAAAAGAACTAAAAGGTTGCTTCGCCTCTTTCTGTGCTCATTGCGGTGTGGCTTTTTGGAACGTGAGTCACGGGTAATTCAAGCTGCCAGTGATGTTCATGAGTGCACTTACAGTACTGTGCAAAAGTCTCAGGCCACCATTAAATTAGATCTAGCATTACTTGCTGGTCTAATAATCATAGGTCATTTCACTCAATACCACTTTTTCGGAAGGGAAGCAGAATGAAAAGGCTCACAAACGCTGACATGATGATGAGTGGAAGAGTGACGGAGCCACGTTTGAAATTCTGAGCCCAGTCGTCCGCGTTATATATGGTCATATTGCTAAAGCAACAAATCTAATGCTGGCCTAAGACTTTTGCCCAGTTCTGTAGCTACTTGGCTTGAGCAAGGAAGGAGAAGAAAACACAAAACACACCCCAGGCTTAAATTCGGCACCTCGGCGCACATGTTATTGTTTATTATAATTCTTTGTTCTGGCTAGACAGACCTTGCAAAAGAAATCCGTTTCCACGGCTCAGCTCTTGTACAAACGGTACCTGAGAAAAGTTCAGGCTGACAGGACCTCTCTGAGGATCGTCCATACTCGAACCTACAAGCAGGAACTTTTCAAAAGGGTCACAACTATTGATTTGTGCTCATAATAAGAAAAAAGACAGAAAAGGAATACGCAAGCATGTAGATCTCTGACATTTCGTTTTCCTTTCCTTTCTATTTTTTGGATATTTTACCATGAAAGGATAAGACTTGCATGTAAAAAAGCCCGGCCTACACGATCCTCTGAAATGCAAAGAACTTCAAGGACCAAATGGGATTAAACGGTTGCGCCCAAAATCATCTAGTCATTACTCAGCCAAGTGCGTACCGCACACGGGCTGCTTTAATTCAAAACGACACCGTAGTCACTATTTTGCACCCGCCTGTGTGAAATTAATCACCGGCAGTTGCATGACCATGACAGGATGAGATTTAACAAATGCTAATGAGCTTAATTAGGAACCCGAGCGATCCATCTTGGAGATTTCTGAACCAAATGTCGGTGGCTTTCGCGAGGGCTTTTCAGTCGGCTGGTGTCACCCGAACACTTGAGCGGGGAAAAAAACAAACCCTTCTTTGAAGGCAGTGGGTGCTGAGAGAGTCGACAGGGTGGAGGATTTCAACAGCTCGGCGGCGCCGGCGGGGGGGCGCTGGCCACGTCTCCCAGGCCTGACAGCGAGGAGGGACAGTGCTACTAACAGCATGTACAGGGGGATTAATGTCTCTCTGGGCAGATCTGTCCTAAAGATTTGCCTCATTTTTCCCACTGAGGGATTATCTGTCAAAGCCTTGCAGAACTGCCAAACTACACATCCATCCTTCTCTTTCCGATGCCTGTGCCTCATTTTTGGTTCATTCTCTCCCTCTTCAGGCCTGCTCTTGGAACTTCTTCCGTAATCCCTGCCAACCTTCTTAATTCCGTTTTATTAATAACGCAGAGCCTTCTGGAGGTAAATATTTGGAAATGGCAAAGGACGACTGGGTGAGTGCGAAGACTGATCGCCCGGGCGCTTCTGCAGTTCCTCCTTGCAAACGTGTCAGATGCCGTCCCGTCCCCCGGGGAGCCTCCCAGACACAGATACCCCTGTCTGTTGTAATTGATCATGGACCGTCAGCTGGCAGGTAGGCCAACCACGCTCTCTGTGACCTGGGCTAAGGACAGGCTATGGAGATAATGATTTAAGTGACTTTGCGGAGGTCAGGGGGAGCAAACGCCCAGGTCAAGGGGGTGTTTGTATTTTGGGTGTGCCTGTTTGGCTTGCCGTGTCAGGGCCGCTGGTTTAAATAGTTGCCCCTGTCCAAAAAATGTGTAAAGAAGGCTTTTTAAGGAAAATTACTTGATTTTTTCCGATTAGTAGTACTTTTGATTGAGTAAAAGTCACCCCGAAGGTCACCTTTTATGCTTATCCCAGTCACAAAAGAGGGAACTGCAAATGTGAGCAGCTCTTACAGCCTGTCCGTCTGCATCTACAACCATTCCTGGATTCCCTTAAATGAAGTTCATGTGCTGAAAAAAGCTGTTCCAAAGTTTCACATTGGACTAGAACTTAGTGGTGATTTAATTATTTATTAAAACTGTTTAATGACACTTTATGAAGTTATTAGGTTCTCTTATTTCCGTTCTTTTTGTGGAGCTAGACCTTAGTCTAGCTGCAAATCAGACAACAGCAAAGATTGTGATCCACCTATAACATAACTGATAGGATCCATTTTTTTGTCTATTTGGCACCCAACACACTCCACCAGCCATGAGCTGGCCTTCGCTTTCCACTTGCACACCCCCCGGTATTGACGGCGCTCTTATTCCCCTGCTCTTGAACTTTGTTGTAGTCCATCATTATAAATCTGACAGTTAAGAGGTATTAAATTTTAAAGAGCTGCTCTCTGGGTTCATACAGACATCTCCATTATAGAGGCCAGAACCCGATGATTAGTCGAACTGTACCACAAAGTCCACCTGTATCATCCTCTAACCTAGATCCTCAAGCCTAAAGCACTGCTGCTGTACAAATTACGTTCCGCCAACAAAAAGGCGTGGGGGGGGGTTTGAAGAAATGCTTCATTTATTCATCCAGGAACTATAGCCTCAAACTGCCACGCAGTCTGGCAAAAGTGGAGTCTGTAATGTGTAACCGGATCCTTCACCCAGCCCCGTTTGGACGCCAAGCCACCCATCATCTCTCTGCAAAATGCATGATGAAAGACAAGCTCCAGCATTCTAATGATTACAGTTAGAAGCTGCACAGCCTTCGGCCCGGTGGCAGCCTGTTAACGTCCCTCGATTATCAGTAACACAATGCAAATTCTATACTGTGCTAAAGTGGATAACGGCTAACCCTACATCTAGACAATCCAATCCAAAATGGTATTTAAAGTTAGCCTTTCACACGGGCCATTGGGAAAGGGAAACCCTCAAAACGCATTGTGAGGAAATGAAATACGTGCATAGCTGAGTGTGTGCATGCAGTAATCAGAAGATGACTGCAGAAAATTAAATTTTGGAAGTAATCTGATCAACAAATATACACGCACTTGGGTATTCTGATAATCGGGTTTAAGTTTCGGGCAATAATCAGAATTTTACCTCACAATGATTAAATAATCTTACAGAAAGATGGGATGTTATGAATATATTATTGTTTGTATAAATAGTATTTCATTATTATTATTATTATTATTATTAGATTTACACTACTCTCCAGAGTTTTCCCAAAAAGTGTTTAACTTCAGGGTTGCCAGATCCCGCTCATGCGAGGCATACTAACATTCAGTTTTTCACTCTCATTATATTATTCAAAGTTAAAATTAGGTTAAAAAAAGGCTTTCTATTTACGTAAACGATTCCAGGTACGATATATTTACAGTATGATGTCGTTTTGGAATGTAACCCAATCACGGGATGCTTTAGAAACAAGACCAAAAACCTTCCCCCACAAATAGGCTACCAATATTAATACAGAACATACAGTAAGTGAACAGATTTACACTCTATTGATCACCTTCGTGCATGAGCAGGGAGAAAGGGGATACATGCATTGAGAAATGTGATTACTGAGATCAAATCCAGCTCTCTTCTACATTGGAGTACGACATATTAATTAGGCAGGTAACTACAGAAAGCAGACTATGATCTGATTATACGGTCATCTACAGACCCAACGTAAAAAAAAGACGTTTAGCAAGGAAACAGAAGAGTCGAATAGGGCAAAACGTTAAACGATCCTTATAAGCGTCTTATTTTTTAAATAACAGGAATAAAAAAAAGAGCAAGATATACATATCAGATCACAAAGTCTGTGTATGCTGACTAACCAAATGAAGGAAGTTTATTTTCTCCCAGTGATACTTGAGAAGTCTGTACCACAAACCATGTTTCCCCGCTTTGTTTTTAACGGGGTTAAGAAAACACCTTTTTTTTTCCTTTTCTGATGCATTCAAATATCAAAATAAGAGAATCTCAGAAAACGGGAAACTGCAAGAGTGAAGAAAAAACAAAGACGGAAAGGAAGACGGGCGAGAGCGGTCGAGCGAAACCAAGGAAAAGCAGGCCACGTTGCTGGGTGGGGATCACAAAGGGAATGAAAAATGGTGACGCACAGAAAAGATGCTGATTAGTACGAGCTCTTCCAGGACGTTCTAACGGCCCGATAACATAATTCCACTTAACAAAAATGTGCTTTTAGAGACAGCTGAAGTTTAGGCAAAAGCGTCCGTCCGGTAATCAGGACCTCGAGGCCTTGCGGAAGCAATGATTAACAACGGCCAAGACGGCGGTGTAAGTGTTTAATAGTTACAGACCCGGAGTTGTGTAATACAATTAGAGAAGCTGTGCAGAAACAGCTAATGTGCATGGAACTAGACGGGCCGATATAGATCAGGTATTGAGTCGACCTGTTTTTAATTCACTTTCCAGCACACAAACAGGGAGCATTAGTTAGATTAGATGGGGCAGGAAAAGGGAGGGCACGGAGGAGGAGGGAGGCCCCCGCAGAGGGCAAGTGGATTTGTTTAACATGGCCTGTCAATTACCATCCAAAACCTTTTGCTGAATGGTTATTTATCTTTAAAGGGCGAGGGAGAAAAAAAGGATGAGACAAAACAAGCCCGGGACGAGATTAATAAAGGGAGAATGGCATTGACTGGTGCTATTGTCATTCAGAGCCACACCACAGTGCCACTGTAGGCCAGGCTTTCGGGTTAAGATGATCTATACAGCCAGGTCAAATTCATTCATCGTCCCTGATTTAATATATTCCTGATCTAAGATAATAAGTGGGGCTTTCAGGCAAAACTTCTTCTACAAGGGCCTTTGTTACGGGCGAAGAAAAAAAACCGAGATCTGATCCGGCGTAGTTCAGGAAACCTACCAGGCGCAACCTAGGGAAACGTCTGATCTTAACTAACCGGTCCGGCCGAGCAGAACGTGCGTCGGAAAAGTGAGTGAGAGGTAGGGAAAAAATCGAAGCGTGGATGAATTTGCATATGGCCTACATTCTTGTTTGCGGGCAAAAAACAAAATCGGGGGAGCTTTGAATTACTAACCACGGCGGCCGTGCTCGCGCCCGAGCGAATCAATTACCGACACTTTAGTGCTAAGCTAAAAAACTTCCAACTCCAGAGACCCGGACGCCTGCTGAGACTCCGAAATGGCTGCAGCTAGTTAGCAAATCATTATCGGCTTCATCTCGGAGAGAAACTGGAACGGGGACTGCGCGATCGGCTCGAACACTGGCTAAGCGCAAAAAAAAAACTAAATAAAACAGGGCTTCTGTTTTCACTTGGGGGAAAAAAAAGAAGGCAAAGCAAGGCCATCGACCCGTACACACGTAATCACAGCAATATGGCCTGGAAATCCAGACAAAGGAACTGTGCACGGAACCTCACAATGGCGTGAGGTTACAGCGCTAGCAATCGACTCTGCGTTCTGCAAGCGACAAAAAGCACAGGTTTGAAAGACCCTGTAAAATCTTTTTTTTTGGTTTTAGGGATTTCTTCTTCCCCCACCAGTCCATGTTTTAGAATCCCCCGATGGTTTTCTTTATTTAATGACGTTCAAAAAAATTGCTGTTGTCTACACAATCCCATAACTGCAGAAAATCCTTGTACGTGCACTTAAGTAGTCAGATAATCGGATTTACAAATGATCGGAGTTCTGATTTTGCAACCAGTGAATAATCTCACAGAAAGGTGCGACGTAAACTTCAAACTCTAATACTAAATAATAATCTGATAGCTGCCTGCTTTGCTGCCTTTAATCCTGTTACATGTTTCATTCACAGGTCATGGGTTGCCAGATACCACAAAGAATACCCGAATAATACCAAAAGTATTAAAAACAAGCAGGCCTGGCAGATCTGTATGAACTGGGTGGGGAAACCGATTGAAATCGGGTAACTGAGATAAAATCCAGTTCTCGTTATCTGTTTTATTAATCTGATTCCTAGATCGGAGCATGGATCTAATACATGGCCGCATGAATAATCAAAACAAAAGCAGAAACCCGACTACGATCAGAGTGTTAAGGGAAAGTAAACACGCTCAGTGAGACACAACTGTTCGGAAAATTTCCATTTCGAGAACCAATCTGGAGCATCATGAGGTTCGTTTAAACCTGAACACCAGTGGGGAGCATTAACAGTGGCAACCCTCGGCGCTTAAGCTTTATATGAATTCCTCAAGCGGCTCCATCCATCTGAATTCAATTATCGTGTGCAATTTGACTCATTTAAAGACATAACGCAGCGCCGCCGATTCAGCAGTGAGAATTCGATTAGTCAAACTTTCGCCTCTCTGTTAGGTCCGGGGAAACTTCCGATTCTCAAAAACGAAGGACGTCCAGACTTTTGACTGTAAATTCTTCTGCCTACGTTTCACGAGCCGGTGTCTCTGCAATTCAATCAACGTGGAAACAACTGCCAGGATGACAAATCGCGACCGGGGTTGCAACAGTCAGGCTCTTGTATTCGGTTCTCCTCAGGAGCAGCACGAAACGGATCGGGTTTCTATGCAAAATCATTTGCACATGACAAGGGGAGAGGAAAGAAAAGAAACGGCGCGTGCACCGCCGGTGAATACCTGCAGACGTACGGCGAGCGGACGCGCCTCTGCCCGGAATTGTTCTCCTTGTTTATTGGAATTAAGCTCCTTTTGTTCGAAACAAAGCACAAAAACAAAGTGGCCCAGAAATAGCTATGGTTAATGTGCCTGAATCTCCGCTTTCTTCAAGGGATTATGAGCGCCCATGCTCTCGCTACTGAACCCCCCCGCACCCCTACCCACCCTCCGTTGCTGTCGCTGGCAGACGCCCTACAATAAACCACTTCCCCGGCAATAACACTGATAAAACACAAAATCGCAACCGAAAAGAGCCCAGCTCTCGCAGTTTTATAGAAACAACAAACGCCTGCAGATTTACCGACGCTCTTTCTCGCAAAGCGGAGACGTTCGGGTGGCGCGGAGGCCCCGGATTTATGAGCGCGGCTACCGGAGGGGCATATTCGGGGGCTGTAATTCATATCGGACGACTCCCTGGAAGGACAGGCCTTACCAGGCGGCTCAAGCTTGTGAACGGAGAACACGGCCTTTCTCGTTTAGCCTTCAAAAATGAGTGACGTGTTCACGTTAGCGGCCGGCGTGATCTCAGGTAACATCTGCAGGGTTTTCTGCCTCCTGCGATCACCAAGAGGGGACGCTCCGGGTAAAATTGGTATGTGACCCCCCACTCCATACCCCCACCCCTCTAAATAATGAAGAAAACTATGAAATAAGTAAATATCAGTATTTTTGTTGACATCATTAATAATTCCTGTAAAGTGGCACCTCGGTTCTCCACCACCCCAGATGTTCAGAATTCAGTGGTTCTGATTCCCAATAGCTCTGGCTCGAGCCAGATCTCGGCTGTGTTTCTCTTGTTTTTCTTTCTTTTTTTCCATCTACAGTACTGTGTTACTTCTTAGCGCAAACAAGTCCCCGCAAGTCCTAATAAAGGCTAGTAATAAGAGCCAACCGAAAGGAAAACAGGAACTGATTTGAAATGGTTTCCAGTCATTTCTTTTTGTTTCAAAACTTTACAGAAAGCATAGAACTTTACAGAAAGGAACGTCTTTTATCGAATTTTATCGAAGCGATAATTGGGAGCAAATCGAATCGCGAGCTCGGTATCGTGAATCGTATCGAGTGTATCGTTACACCCTTTACAAATCATTCACAATTATTCTATTTAGGAGCTTTCTGTTCTGTTAATAAAGGATCTTTAGAAGAAGAACCACGGCTCGTACACGGTACTGAATGCGTATCGGACACGCCTGGCACATCGGATTTGTTTAATAAGTTTAGTATGGGATCGGTGCATCAGTTTTAACCTGGTCTTGAACTCAAACATCCAAGAGAAGCTATTAAAATCTGACTTTTTATTCAAACGGAACGAACAAAGAGCAAACAGGAACCCGAGGCCACGTTTACCCACTTTAGCGCTTGAGCGGAGCACGAGCTATGGCTTGTATAATTATGATTGGCTGCTTGCTATTCTGAGGTTTTCGGTATAAAGGATGCTATCTGTCCCTGTCCAGGCGCGGCAGACTGCTGAGTCCCAACTGCATATATATATATATATCAAAAATATATATATATACATACACAGTACTGTGCAAAAGTCTTAGGCCACCATTAGATTAGAAAGGGTATTGCTTAAACAATGGTATAGTGACCATTTTCATTATTTATCTGCCTCTTTGTTGAAATACAACCAGAAATTACAGGAAAT
>JAUZSU010136997.1:0-15947 GCA_034780255.1 Parotocinclus maculicauda | reverse complement strand
ATCGATCGCCGCGGAGAAGACCAAAACAAAGCGCCACGTGGGGGGAACGCAAAAACGTAAACAAAAAGCAGAAACCCACGTGGCGGCCGCGGCGAAAGAAACTGGCGCGGCACGAACCCTAACACTTGATACATCACAATCCTCCCACACTAAAATGACAGGTGTTTCAGTTTCATTGTCTAACCCCTGTACATGTGCATTTATAGTGCTCACCTGTTCATAAGTATAATGGAATATTTTGCTTTTTGAAAAAATTATTAAACGTTAATTGGGAAATTGTACTATCATCTGCAAAACTGGGTGAATCTCATGGGCTAAGTTTTAATCACATTTATGTGGCCATGACTATTATATTGTACTGAGCATTTGTAACCTGTGAAGTCCCCTAAGGATCAATTTTTTTTCCTTAGCTTTTTATGCTCTTACTTGCTTTTGTAATAATGCAGATGATACAGCTGTATATAATGCTACTACCAAATGCTTGCAAGTCTATCAGCTCTCTATTCAGATGCTTAAGTGATATTAATATGTAGATGATTACACATTTCAGCAGTAAACAAAAAAACAGATTCTCATTACTGGAAGGCAGAAACAAGGGAATGTTTTAAATGCTTATCTAGAATCTATGACAATGAATCTATGAGAATTAAATAATGTTTTAATAATCTAGGAGTCTTTTAAAGAATTAAATCAAGTTTAGAAATCACATTTATTCTATATGCAAATTAGCCTATTTTCACCTTCACAATATATCAAAGGTGCAGGGCATTCAAACCCTTGCTGACAAATGAACTTACACATGACTTCATCACATCTAGGCTTGACTACTGTAACAGTCTATTATCTGCCTTACCTAAGAATTCTATTATGTACCTGCAACAAGTTCAGAATGCTGCTGCTAGGGTCCTGACCCACACGAGAAAGATGAATGATACACCAGCGCTCCAGTCACTCCACTGGCTACCTGTGGATTATAGAATTGATTTCAAGATTATTTTATTGATTTTCAAACATCTTGCTCCCCTGTACATTAGTGAAATAATTGTCAAATATAACCCAACTATGGCACTTAAATCATCTAATAGAAATTTGTTGATAGCCCTTACAACACAATTACAAAGTGACGAATTGGTGCTTAGCCATTACGGCCAGAAGCTCTGGAAATCTATCCCTGAGGAGTTTAGAGTCACTCACTTACTAGACACTTCAAAAAGAAGCTCATAGCACATTTCAAATGAAATTTGTTTTCTGACTTATATGTGGTAAAATCTGACAGAACACCTGCCAGTGGGAGAAAAGTGGGCTTCGTCTCAGGTGATAGTCTGCTTTTGGCCAAAGCATCTTTTCATCTTTTCATTTGTTTTGTAAAGCACTTTATACTGCTGTTTATACTATATAAAGATTATTATTATTATTATAAATATTATGGGCAGCATGGTGGCTCGGTAGCACCACTGCCTCACAGCAAGTAGATCCCGGGTTCAGTCCCATGATGGAACAGCCTGGGTACTTTCTGTGTGGAGTCTGCATGTCCTCCCCGTGTCTGTGTGGGTTTACTCTGGGTACTCCAGTTTTCTCCCACAGTCCAAAGACATGCGTATTAGGTTCATTGGTGTCTCTAAAGTGGTCCTTAGTGTGTGTCTGTGTGCGTGACCGTGTGTGTGTATGCCCTACGAAAGGCTACACCAGCTGGCCCGCGACCACGTGTGGATTAAGCGGAAAACAACGAATTATAATAATAATGATAATAAATAATGATTAATAATAAAAACAACAATAATAATAATTTATTGATATAGCTATCTAATTACTATGCATTCATTATGTTGGTTTCCTTAAAGATTAGGAATGATTTTTCAGTCCACAAGGTGTAATGGTGCAAGGTGTAATAATTTATGGCTTTGAGTCTTGTCTGGAGATTATAGAGAAAGTAACCTTAACCTGTTTCATCAGAGATCATGGAGAAAACCTCCTCACTCAATTTGCGTACAACAGCTCAGTGGAGATTCATACTGAAGGTTTCCTTGAGAGAGTGTATATATATACACTGCTCACAAAAAATTGGGGATATTTCATTACATTCACATTCAATATAACCTTGGTGGTAAATAATAGAAATATTGAAGTGGGACTTACTTTATGTGAAGTATATAGGCAGCATGTATAAGTATTTCTCAGTCTCTTATTAGAACACAGTCAGATACAACTAAAAAATACAATACAATTTCAAAAGAGGAACAAGCTGAAAAGGTTTGATCTAAAGCTTACAAAAATAGGAATGATTATTAGTGGAAAAGAGTATTATAAAGTGACATATTGATTATACCATTGCTAAAACAACAAACCTAATTGTGGCCTAATG
This sequence comes from Parotocinclus maculicauda, assembly GCA_034780255.1. Classification (NCBI taxonomy): domain Eukaryota; kingdom Metazoa; phylum Chordata; class Actinopteri; order Siluriformes; family Loricariidae; genus Parotocinclus; species Parotocinclus maculicauda. The sequence goes on along the minus strand of JAUZSU010136997.1, from coordinate 13,585 downwards.
TTTTGGGCACTACTGTATATTTAAACAATATCAGACTAAATTTAACTGCTTTTGAATAATTGTTGTTTACACTTGTCATAACGCCATCTAATCTGGTCCTAGTTTTATCCAGTCAGCCTTCTGCTGTCATTCTGTTGCTCAAGTGACAGTGTTAATGGACAAATGCTGCAACCTGTTTTGTTTTGACGATTAGTCCGATTGCCATCTGTGCTGTTTTTTTTTTTTTCAGAGAAGCAACACACCAATATGAAATGATCCTCTGTGGCATCACTTTTCTCAATGCAAAACTGGATCTCATGCTGCCCTGACTTTAGTGACATTGTTTTATCAATAGAACATTGACCTAAAGAGCAGTTTCTCTGTATTTGCAAAAACGTCTATATGACACAAGTGCTAAAATGTGATTGTAAACTTCACTAAACTTGATTTTAAATTGATTGCAGACTGTGGTTATAAAATATTGTTTAACTTGTATATCATTTAAAAACCAAATTTGTTTGTCATCACTTTGCTGCGTGAATTCACGTTTCTCTACATCTATATCTATAAAATATTGTTATATGTGTAGACTATAAGTATGTGGCAAAGTATTAATGCAGGATTCAATATGTTTTCATGGGATTTTTGTGTTAGTTTTGACTTATTCTAAACTGACTTATTCTTTCTCTCTTTACAGCAGACTAAAAATAACTCCCCAAGAAGAAACCGGGCTGATTCCATCAAGCAAACCAGCGAAAGTTTGATAACATTCATGCAGCGTTTTACAAACCTACTGTACACAGTGTCTATTTTGACAGTTTGATTTGTTATTTGCTGGACTACAAACCAAAAGGTTTTGAGAATACAGATTCCAACTCTGCCAAGCTGCCACTCTTGCTCAGTTCAATTGTAAGCTGCTCTGGATAAGAGTGTCTGCAAAATAGAAGTGGTACAAAGGAATGGTCCAGAAATCCCAAACCTGGCTGTGTGGTCAGGTCAGTTTCAACCAATATCTGTGTAGGATAGATAATAACTGGTCCTCTAATAGAAAGGTCATATTAAAATCCTTCCTGTGTGGATTCTATAGTAAGACCCTTATGCTTTCATAACTAAACGCAGTAAAAGTAAAAATGGCAAGTACTATGTTGTTAGAATGTATCATAACCTAAAGAATAGCTGTCAGTATAATAATTTGGTTAATATCCTGCAGCTTTAAATTCCTCAGACCGGGAAAAGCCATGTGGGAGCAGTTATACAACCGATATACAGTTGGGGACAAAACTCTGAGGTCACTTGTAAAAATATATTTTTTAATGTAATACACTATTTAATAACAGATATTTTAATCTTATCAAATATTATAACAAATTGAGTGTGCCATTTCAAGTTACATTTTTATTAAAAGAAAAAAGCTTTGGACTATAAGAAGAAACTGGAGTACCCAGAGTAAACTCACGCAGACACAGGAAGGACATGCAGACTCCACACAGAAAGGACCCAGGTCACTCCACCCTGGGACTGAATCCAGGACCTTCTTGCTGTGAGGCACCGAGCCATCGTGCTTCCCCACATAATGAAATATCCCTTAACTTGTCTGTGAGGTTGCATTTACAACTTAGCATGCTTTTCATGGTCGGCTGCACTGTACAATTAGTGAACGCTTTAGAAAATAATAGTCAGTCCTGGACTTTTTCTGCTCCCAGCACACCTGTTTCCAATCATGAGCTAATTATTTAATTCCTGAAGTGTATCAAACTAGATATCTTGGAAGGCTTTATGGTTGTTAGAGTTTAGGACCAGGGTTGAGAAATATGCTGTATAGCTATGAATAATTTGGTTGAACATAAACAAGGCACTGAAGCGCACAACACTTCTTGTCAACCTCTGTACTTTACTACAGACTCAATGGACCATGAATTTATTGTGTGAATTACAGCTCTTCAAGGCCTCTTATTGATCACACACAAAATATTATACTTTTCATCCATCCTTTAACCGTCCCCAATACTTTTCAAAAGCATTATTTAATCCAGTCCGATACGCAGTCAAGCATCCTTTGTTATTAAGCAGACTTCAACATTAAACAACCTTTACTTTTAAGGAAAGTACTGAACTGCACTGAACTGAGTGCAGTGCAGGTACATCAGTTCTCTTTGTGCTGTTCCCCTGTCCCTGTCTCCTCCTCCTGACCATCTGTTCCCTGCTGCCAATCTTCAGCTTTCCTGCTGTTATGAACCTTCATTTTACAAAGGTAGTGATAGAGAGGACACCATTCCCTTTAGTGTTAGACATAACCATTTTTACCAGCAATCACTCATATTTGCAAAGGGTTTAGTCACATTTAGAGAACACTGAACTAATGGACCATATGTTTTGTATTTCAAATATGTGAGAAATTGAAAATAATGTGCTAGAAGTTGTTTGGTCCCGGATGAGCTGTTTATCCAATCTTATGGCTCACAGTTCTGTCCAGTCCAATCTCCTAAAGTTGGTTGGATGAATCTTCACAAATCTTGCTGTGATTGTGAATAGTCCTGAGTCGCTCTCATGGTCTTGCAGCTGCTGGTGAATATGCTGTTGTGAGCACGTCCAGGTGTTCTATTGTGAGCAGATGACAGACACAGCCCTGAACTGACTAAAGCGGCGACTCTAAAATAAATCGAGAGGAACAAAGCCTGGTAGAACTGGGGGTCTTGCATTATGCAGTGAGGTAAACCTGCTTCTTTGTCACATGGCATGCTCTTGTAGTACTGACAACGACTGAAATAGCGTGGTCATGCCGTTTACATCAAAGAGACCCTTCAAGGTCTCAAGCTTTCAAAAGCCTGTAATGTTATGATTTCATTTCCATTTTAATTCTCCATACACTAATAGAGATACTATGCACTCACTCTGTTTCTCAGCAGTGCTACTACTTAATACCTTAAATCCTTGTAATACTTACAGGGCTTTTGTTCAAGTCTGAATCATCAAGGGCATATCACATCAGCACGTCTAGAACAGGTTGTTCTTAAGAGCTAAATAGGCTATAACTGGATATGCACCAGTTTTATCAAATAGCATTTATTAGGGTTTATGGTGGCATAGGCTTCTATCAGGCTGACTTTTTGATTTACTGCCTGACAAAAAACAAACGCATCAAGACTGCTGCAATTTGACATGCAGTTACGTCTCAGGGGGATTTGTAAATGATTACAGGTGAGGTCTGATTAGACACTGGATCTTGCCAGAGGGTCTACAAATGCTTCCCATGCTGCTCTATAAAAAGGCTATCAGGGGCTACTTTGGGGTAGAGTACCTGTTGGTGAGAGATTGTTGACTAATAGACATGCACCTATGATGAACTCCAAAGACAGTTTGTCCAGTTGACAGACTTTGAAAGGCTAGGCTGTTCTGACCTAGCTGTTAGGAGGTGTTGGTGGTTCCATTAGGGCACCCACATTTGGAGAACAGGCTCTGGATGGCCCAGAGAGAACAAAAGTAGAGAGGATAATTTGATCCACCAGAAAGCACCAGCAGCTTGCATTGTTTCGACCATAACTTTCATTTGCAGTGCTGTCATAATTGACAAACCATGACTGCTATATACTGGAACTGCATAAGGTTTGACAACTTATTCAGGCTCTGTTTGGGATCTGATGACAGTTGAGTATGGAGGCCTTGAGGTGAGTGCTTTAGCCCCGCCTTTGCTGTGGAGCGACACACTGCTCCAATTGCTGTTGTGATGGCTGAGGATCTACAGGCCCAGTTTCAACATCTGGGGGTAAATGTGCAACAATATACCATACAGAACTGGTTTGCCCTCAATGCCTAACCATATCTCATCCTGTATCCAGGCTAGATACATATTCATTGACCGTGCATAGTGTTAAATAATACAAAATGGAACACGCATGGAATCGCCTTTAACCATTACACTGGCAATTAACATTTACAGCATTTTTCACATACTGTCCCCATACTTAACACATACTGAGTTAAGCTAAAATTTGGGTCATTTGCCCAGCAGTGGCATTTTATCAGGGTTTGACTTAAACTCTTAGTCTTCTGATAAGTAGTCCAGAAAATATGAGCCACTGTACTATGGCATGTGCCATTTTATTCCATGTCACACAAGGAGCACATATAAAGCTATCAAATTATTATCTGGTATTTGATCAGAAATAAAAAAAATAACATTGGTGCCTTCTCATTTGTAGCCAAGATTAACTGACCAATATTGTGCCCAGTCAAAGGAAACAACCACAGGCAGTCTGAATTTGCAATGTAATATGATGATGCAGCCTCACTAACAACATATTGGGCATTCAGATAATATGACAGCAAAGCTCAAAAACAAAAATTGTAATTAGTTGACATGGAAAACAATAACAGATGCCATGTGTGAGTGGATAAATATCCACATAGCCTAATAATCATTTTTGTTTAGGGAGTATAACATGAGTGGATATACGCAGTCTTAGTAAACATTCAGTGTATGATCAGTTGGTAAAGTAATCCTAACTTTATTTTAAAAAATGTTCGCACTAACCTTGTGTTATGTACCCTTGTGTTATGTAAACTTTGTTGGTGCAACTGGCTCCATGAGATTATTCTCCATTTAATGGCATGGAAATAAAACATATTTCAATAAAGTTTTAAGAGCTATACTTTGTTTGAATCTGGGATTATGCATGATTAAATGTATTATTTATGGATGTGTAAAAATTTAATCAGGGAAATATGGCATGAGGTACATGCAATTATGAGCTTTGCTCTCATCAAAGTGTAGTAAAATTATTTGAATAAGTAATGATGAAACAAGCATGTGGTCTAATCGTGCTCCAAAAGCAGTGGATGGAAAAAGAATCTGTAAATTGTGCAAATTGCATCACAGGTTTGTAAAAGTTTAAAAAGCCCAACATCTTATACTTTTATCATTTCTAAATGAAAAGTAACTACTCAGTATGAATAGTACAGTATGCGGTATGAGGAGGATGTTTACGCAAATACATTAGTATGTATGCGGCGGCGCTTTCTTTCTTCAGATCTTAAAGGCTAGAAATCACCTTGGGTTTTATCGGGGCAGCTTACTGACTCAGCAATTAAGGCGTATCAGCTGTTTTCAAAGTCAATACCGCTGTTTGTTTCATGCTTGTATTTTAAAAGTTCAAGAAGAGTCCTCGAAGTACTAGAAAGGAAAGGGAAAGTGCTTGCAAACTAAAAAAAAAAACTCTGCCCTTCTACAGCACTTGAATTTATCTGTATGTACATCTGAAACATTTCCAATAATGGCAGAGGGTTGTGTCCTGACACTTGTACAAACAAGAGAGCTGAAAGTGATAATAAACCATGAGAGGGACATCACACCTCTCTCTGTGAGAATTTTAACGTGTCCTCTCTGGGCTAAACAGAACAAGCTGCTCCTGAGAGAGGTCGCATTTAGCCAGTTTCCCACACCAGCATTGCTATGCACCAAGTCAAGTCAGATTAATTTACAATAGAGCATTGTCTCAAAGCAGCTTTATAACATGATATAAATCTTAAGGACCCTAGACCAATCCATCGTAGGGCACACACACACACACACACACACACAGTCATGCACACAGTCACACTTTTTAGAAGCACCAATTAACCTAATTCGCTTGTCTTTGGACTGTGGCAGGAAACCAGAGTACCCATGCTAACACAGGGAGGACATGCAGACTTCACACAGAAAGGACCCAGGCCACTCCACCTTCTTGCTGTAAGGCGGCGATGCTACCCACCCAGCCACTGTGCTGCCTGAATAATATCAGATAAATAAAATAATCCAAACAATATGCATATTGACAAATATTTAATATGACACACAGGAAGCGGGAAGTTCATCCCCTGACAGCCAAAGGAAGGTAAAAAGCACCACCACCAGCAAAATATTTCCCTGTTTATTCAAAAACACAGCCACTATGATTTCCTAACAAGCCCGTGCCATTGCCCATCAGTGACTGTCTGTTGATCAGCCAACAGCTAGCAGTTGCTTCATGATGCAGCAATGTTTCCAAGACGAAGAATACTGTGATGCAAAGCTAATTTTAGCTGAGAATTTGTAGTATACAGGGATGCAGTGTAGAGATCATCTTGATCAAACATCGTGTTTTCTCTGCATTTGCTAGCTCTGTCTCATAAAGTTTAAAAAAATCACTCAAATCAGCCTAAACTTTATACTATAACGTGTAAATCCTTTATACTTAAGTTAATTTGAGCTTACCAACTGTGGGACAATTACATATTACATCAGTAAGTGTGGTCATAAAACAGGACTATCAAGCATCTACATGGAACTAACAAGCATCTAATTTGAAAATGCTATGTCTCTTATTAAACGGACCTCATAATAGCCACTGCTTGATTGATCCGGTACTTTAAAGGCATTTTACCAAGCCAGGATAATGGAAAACATAAATGTCTGCCATGCATCCACATAGGCTCAATTCAGTCATGACACTTAAACACCAGGGCATGTCATCAGATAACTGGCCACTGTTGAGAATAGAATTGGATGTCATGGATCGAAGCCTGAAATACAACTGCCTACCCATAATTCCCTTGTAAGATGGGGTGGCACTTGTGAGGAGGTTAACATTGTGCAATGAATGGAGCTGAGCAGAATGGGAATGAGGCTAATGAGAGGTGCTAAGATTCATTTCAGAGCTCAATTTCAAGGATAGAGGAGCCATTTGTCTTGAAGAGGACAGATGTAACTGCTTAGAAAGGAGGACTCAAGGTCCTAATGGAAGACATTAACTGGCAAGAAGAAGGGTGATGCCATAAGAGCTTTCCAAGGTGAAGTGTAATTCAGAAGGGTTCTGGGCCATGCGAAACTTAAGCAAGTGAGTCCAATTTATGGTGTTTTCAAGTTCTCTAATTGCTGCTATTTGTATACTCTATGCCTTAAATTATGTTATTAAGAACCTTGGGGCAAACACTTTTTCTTTTTAAACAATGGCGCCAATGATGAAAGGCAAAGATGCATTTTTTCCCATTTTTATAAAATCAAAAATACAGTCGCAATCCAGCTATTATTGACTAGTGAAAGTGCTGATCTTTATTATATCATAAAAGAAATATGCTCTGGTTTATTTTACAGACTTAAAATGAAGCACATTAATGATCTGTGTAACATCCAGCAGCAAAAGGCTCAGAGTTCATGTTTAATAAGTGTTTGAAAAATGAATCTGTATGCCACGAGGATTTTTTCAGTACCTCATACCCTAGTTAAAGTCTGGGAGTAATGCATAGACACAGTGTCATTAACAATGCAGGAAGCTTGCCTGTGCCAGACAACGCTGGAACAGCAAGATTTTCCCAAAATACAATTACAAATTTTTAGTCTGCTGAGCTGTAGCAGCAAAACGGTAATGTTAACACTTGACCCTGTGATGAGGTGGCAAAATTGGTTTCTAGGGAACAGCTTGGAGTAAAGGCTGAAAAGGAGAGTATGAAATCCCATTGTGTCTTTTATGTGAGTCAGCATGGGAAGAAAAAATTTTCTTGTTCTATCAATGTTCTGTTCTGACAGTTATTTTCTCTTGGATTTTTTATTAGCAATAGAACAGCAATGGGAAAGACTGGTTATATAATTCCGGATCTTGACGATGTGATGGCATAGTAGAGAAGGTTGTAATACTTAGATACATATGCATTGATATCAGAGAAGTAAGAGCACATGACAGATATTACATTACACTTATTAAACTAAATTAAATCAAGTGGCATCTCCTTGTTTACTGAAGTCTTCAATTAGTACTAACAAATGCGTGAAAAGACCCAATTTAGCTTCATGACTCAAAACCATGAGTGTTTCTGATAATACATGCATCATTAACTATTCATCACCTAATCAACCATTACAAATCATGAATATTCAAAACTTATGAAGCCGTATTTTCCTATCAATGCACTATGGTTTAAGAATACATATTCAATATCACTTCAAAGCCAAGCACTGGACCAAGTAATGAATTATCCACAAAAAGTCAATTGTGAGGCTAAGCAATTTTTTTTTAAATCATTGTTATTTGTTTTTTTTCCCCTTAACCATTTAAATTATAATTATGCAGTTGTCCTGCCTCCCATGCTGTCTGTTTCTCACATGCTATTAGCAAAAATGCCAGGGAGGCAGTATTGGTTGGCAGAATAAATAGAGAACACTGCAGACAGCGTGCTAAGTCAACTGTGAGGTACATCATTAGAATTCACAGACCCAAGGAAAACTCTTCAAATTTCTGAATATTCCAGCTGCTCCAAATGATGAGATATAGCATTGTCTCAGCGGTACAGTGGATCCTGGAAATAGACTCACCTTTGAGTTAAAGCTAAAATTCACTCAAGATAATGGTAACGTTTAAAGTGAAGCCCAGAATGGAATGCCAGGAAGCTGCATGTTTAGCATTGACACACCTGGCTATTTATAAGCTGAAGAAACCAACTAATTAAGAGTGCCTTCCGTCTTCCTGCTATGACCTGTCTTGGGCTGAAAGCATGGTGGAGACAAGAGTGCTCCTTAGTAATTAAAGAGTTTGAGGAAAATCCAACTTTCAGGTGCATGCATTAAAAGTTAAAATATGAAACCTAAAATGGTGACAATTCACTCTCTTCCCTTCTGTTTCCCTTTTTGTCTCATTTCATTTTTCTTGGGGTAACCTGACAACCTAATCAGTCACATGCACAGATCACAGATATACCCTGTCCCAAATTTCAGACGGTGCCCTGTGGTCCAGTTCTAAGTCTGAACATGGGTGACAGTGTTAAATTGCAAGTCCTCGTGACTGCAAGGGTAAAAGCTAGGTTTTGGAAAATTCCTCAAAATAGTTGTCATTATGAGTTGCTAACAGTCTGGTGGTTGCTGAATTACAGTAGTACCAGCCCAGAATAAAAATAGATACATTGATATTACTGACATAAATGTTTGGAATGATTCGTTATGAGATTCAGTGATAATGATTTTGACATGCTTTATAAGACTATTACACAGTGACATTGACTTGCTGCTGGATAACTAATTATTATTACATAGTGGGTTTAACACAGAACCCTGATGTATAACACTGTAACGGAGAGTCGGGGAACTTAAGTCGCACATTGAAGGACTTAAGACTGAACTTGACTTTGACTTGGTATTCATAACTTGAAACGACTTTTTAAAACAGATGGCTGTAAAATATTTGTATTAATTATTTTTACTATTAGGTATTGAGAAATTAGCATTTTCAGGGATGTTTGGGTGTGACACAACCACCACAACATCCGATTTCAACAGTCATTACAAAACCTGCAAATAATCTTACTTGTACATGAATGTGTCTTTTAAGCTAACTTTTCAGCTTAAAGTTAAGTTTATCTGATTGTGTATGTGAAATGCCAAATTTCATATGATTTTGGGATTCTGACAGGTTAAGAATTTGATCACAAGCAAGTTCATGCAGTTTCTTTGACCACACCCCTGCTCTGCCTGGACCATTTCTAGGCACTTAGAAGAAGGAAATTTGTTTTTATGGTGCTCATTATGTGTTCTGCCATTGACAGCCAGCCACTGTCTCCTTTGTTTGCCGGACTGTTATGAAACCGTATCATCCTTAGTGCCAAATCCAGGTTCTGTTTAGCATTGGATACAGTTTGGTTTGAGTATGGGGGCCTCATGGTGATCGTTTCAATCCTGCATTTGCTGTGGAATGACACACTGCCCAAACCTCTGGTGGGATGATCTGGGGAGCCATTGCAAAGTTGGTCACCCCTAGTAGTGATAAGAGGGACACTCATACTGATCATTTTGTCCCATGGCATTCTAGCCTAAAATGTCATGAAAAGTTTTATGAAATAACATTTTCTTACTGTTCTTTTCTGTTAATGGACTGATGTTATGTCATACATTAATATACACTAATAAAGTTGAATTAAAAAAGCTTATTTGGCTAATTAGGTTATTTGTAAGTCTATGTGAATTCCTTTATTTAACATTATTTTCAAAAGTGTTCCTGAACAACAACGTGCAAATGTTCCTTGTCCCTTGTTAATGGCATGCTTATTACTTATGTAATAACATATGTTATAACACACAGAGAGGGGGAAAACCCTTAAACTGAACATATACATATACAGTGGCCAGGCAGGGACTTAAAACCTTATCTTTGGTGTTGCTAACCACCATGCTGCCCTCTGTAATTTGCATTTCAGGAACCTCAGTGAGTCTGGGGTTTTCTTATAAAGGATGGAATGCTGCTTGAGATCACTGTGATCTACTATCAATTAAAAAGGTTCTAGCTGTTATTATTAATTGTTCTCATAGAATTAAGGCAGTTAAAGGAGTTATTTGGTCTTAATAGAATTATCAGTCATACTTTTGTGTTCCTTATATAAAATTTTATTGTTTTGTTTGTATTGTTTAATGTCTCTCTTAATGACATAATAAAAAAACAGCAATTAAAGGCTGTGGACACTACTGGATCCGAGGCCTTATCTAACAGACCTGATGCAGTGGTCGCTCTGGTGACCGTGTATGATCTCGCATCCAAACCGGGGCCCGCACCTGTCCCTAATAATGACCATTCTCTAGCTATTTCTGTTTCAGTACCAAACCCAAGGCTCGCCCTTCCACTGGTGGCCATGGTCATTCCAGTTCCCGAAGCACTAACTGCTCCAGTTCCGCTCTCCATTACGGTGCCAGTTCCGGCGCCTGTAGCCAAGCCTGTTCTGGTCCCCGAGGCCAAGCTCATACCAGCACTTGATGTCAAGCTTGCTACAATTCCATGGTCATTTCCGGACCAGAGTGTCAGCTCCAGCTCCTGATGCAGTGACGTGCAGTGATGAAGTTCTTGTGGGGGGAGGGGCTCTGTCACGATGAGGTTTGCATTCTGCAACCTCATCTGGCTGCACTCTCCCTGGCCGCTTCCCCTCCTATACAGTGGGTGGCACTGTTATCACCTCCTCCTTCTGCTCTATATGAACCGCTTTCCTTTCTCCTTGGGTTCCTGTGGTCTGTTTGTCCTTATATCTCTGCATTTTCCTTCTTTCTAGTCTTTTCCCTTTATTTTTCTCCTTGTACCTTAGTCCCCTGCATGTATTCCCATCTGTTTGTTAGCATCGTTAGCTTTAGCTCTGTTGATTCACTGTGTCTAGTCTAGCCCCATCACTTTGTGTATGTTGTTAGCTCCTAGCTGTTAGTCTATTGACCTATACCTATCTGTGTTTATCATTACTGTGTATCTGTGTCCACCCTGCCTTGTGTTTTGTATTATCACTGCTGTTGTGTGGAGCCCTGTTTGTGAACTCTTTGTTTAGAATTTCTTGGTTATTGTCTTTTACATTGGTTATTGTTGTTTAGTAGTTCCTGTTGTCTAGTCTGTTTTGGATTCTGTCTTCGTACTGTGTTTGCTGTGTTCTTTGTTCTCTATGTCCCTCACTATTAATAAAACCCCTCCACTTGCACTTGCGTCTGTGTTCCTCCTTGCCCTCCACTTTGTGACAGCAGCCCAGTGGTGCACAGGCTAATGCTGTCACCTCAAAGCTTTTTAGCCTCTGCTTGGTTTTAGCTGCTGCTTGTATTGGCATGTGTTTTTATGTCTGAATGGGTTTCTGCCTTCTCTAGTTTTCTGCCTTCTCTGCTTTCGTTCTACTCCAGTTTCCTCCTCCTACAATACATTGATACATAAAATAGGTTGGCCCAGGTAAACCCTGGTCATTTGTGACCCTAATGTGGATTCAGTGGGTATGAAATGAGCGTGAGGGAGTAAGAAAATTTAAATGAGGTAAGGAAAAGTGTTTTTTAATACCAAACATTTATTATTATATAAAAAAATAATAAATAAATAAAAAACAGTTTTTATTTAACCATACAATCGAGAGATCATATCTTTCTATATGTCCCAAATGTCTTATACCTTTGATTGGTCAGTGTTTTCAGCTACTGTTACAAATAGTTTTTGTCTATTATTGTTGTTATTATTGTTGTTAGTCTAGGTGGCTGAGGTAGTGGGAGATTGGGATGAGAGGAGGATTTTGAGAGGATCATGATAGATGTTTTTTTTTGTTGTTGTTGTTGTTATTGTTTTTTCCCAATGTTTACCAGCACCCAAGAGTATGACTGCTCTGGCTTGGCTGATTGTGACACACAGATCAGAGTCCCTTGTTAATATTTATGCACAATGCACATGTACATAAAACATTAGTTTTTATAGATAAGGTAAAGGAAGATCAGTATCATTACTTATCATCACTTTTCCCCAGTTCTCAGTAGTTCTGTGCACAAACTTGTTTTTAGGAATCATAGCACAGATGGTGCTGAACCACTGTGCTCCCTTAAGACCACCATTCTTAGTATTGCACACAATAAGCAGTGCAAGAGTTTATAACTGTGGAGGTGCCTTCAAGTTAGTAGGTGTGCTGAGTGCTGATTTGTGTTGGAGGTTGCAATTATTGTCCACATGAGAAAACGCCCAACACAAAATCTATTTCATAGATTTAATTTCAGACTGATTAAGAGACACCAGCTGATACTGATTCTGTAGCATCACACACTCCACAGAATACATGGGCCCTATTAAAGGATTACAGCAGCTATTGCTAAGGTGTGGATTCATTATCGACTGGCTAATGCCACAAACAAGGATATGGACATGTTTTGATGCATAGAGAAGGTTACATGATGTAGCATTACACTGAGTGTTTATCATATTGTAAGGGACCAAGCTGTAAATCTGGTAATGCAACAGCACAGCCAACCCTGCGGTACCTCTTTTAAACATAAAACATTGTAAACAAATTGTAAAAATAGCAATTCAAATTCTTCAAAAGTGCAATGATCTTTGGTATACAATTAAATTATCTAACAGTAATTTACTATTTAAAATTCATTTATTAGATGATGTCAATGTTTTGGTTAATGGCTAATGGTTAATTTGGTTGGTTTATTTGGTTTTGAAAGCATGACCATACTGCATTAGACAAATTAATTGGAATTCTTACAGTGAGCCAGTGTCTTACCTCACAGTCATACTCCAAAATTTATTAGAAACCTTTCTCAGGGTAAAGCTTTTTTGCTGTTGTAGCAGCAAAACAGGAAGAGCATAGTAAAATCCATGTTTTAGATATAACTCTTGGGTTTCTATAAACCTTTGACTATACCTAATGCTTCTATGACATTTCCAAGACATTGTCAAACTACTTGTGTCAGCCTGTGACAAGATGGCCTGCTAATTTAGCTGTAATGAACAGGAAGTAGTATTCCAAGCCACATATCATGTATTGTGACTGAACACTCATGTACTAATTTAACACAGCAAATAGAACATTATAGGAGCCGGAAAATTTCTTAGGCTCATTCAATAACTTATTTAAATGACTGATTTGACAAAAGTCTTACAGTGCATCTGGAAAGTAATCACAGCGCTTCACTTTTTCTACATTTTGTTACGTTACAACCTTATTCCAAATTGTATTAAATTAATCTCTGTCTTCAAAATTCTACACAAAATACCCCATTATGACCATGTGAAAAAAGTTTTTTTAAAAGTTCTGAAAATTTATTAAAAATAAAAAACTAAGAAATCACATTTACGTAAGTATTCACAGCCTTCGCCATGAAGCT
>JAUZSU010136986.1:0-15950 GCA_034780255.1 Parotocinclus maculicauda | reverse complement strand
GACCCATAGCAAACAAGCCCAAGACTGGACCAAGACTAAGACCAAGACCAAGACCCATAGCAAACAAGCCCAAGACTAAGGTCAAGACTCAGACCCATAGGAACAGAGACAAGACAAAACAAAAACTCAAAAGGAGCTGAGGTGAAGACAAGGCAAAGACCCATTTCTAACAGGACCAAGTTACAGTAAAGACTCATAGGAACCAAGACAAGGGTAAGGTCTGTAAATACTTAGAACAAAGACTATAGAAACCCCAGACCAAGACCCATAGTGACTAAGACCATGTCCCAAGGCATCTGGAACCAAGATGAGTAAAAAAAAAATGTATATATATATTCTCAAAGGAGCAAGAGCAATGATCATGATAAGACAAAAATCTATAGCAAACAAGGTCAAGATAAGATCAATATCTATTGCAGCATAGACAAGACCGGTGTCCATAGGAACAGAGAATAAGACAAGGCCAAACATGATAGCAGCAAAGATAAAAACCTGACATAAACCCATGGGATATGAGACCAGGACACAAGACCAAGGTAAGAATATGTCCCAAAGTTTCCAGGACAAGACCAAAAGGAACTGAGACAAAACTTAAGACCAAGATCCACAGCAAACAAGACCAAGCCAAAATAAAATGGCATACGGCCCAAGACCAAGGCATGGGCAAGAACTACAGGTACTGAGAATGGTTCCAATGGTTCTTGACCATGACACCTATGAGACCAAGACCCAAAGAACCAACACCCCAAACTAAAATCCAAAGTGACTGAACCCAAAACCAAAATAAAACCTAGACCTATTGTGATCGACACCGTGATGAACCAAAGGCCATTTCAAGAAAGACCAAGGCCAAATCACGACTGGTATCACTGAGACAAGACGAGACCCAGACCCTCAGTCACTGAGAGTAAGACCAGGGTCTGTATCAGGATCAGCATTTTAAATGGGACTGGCATTCATTTATTGATCTGTATTTTGTAACCTGATTGATACGAGAGCTGGAAAATGTGATTTCTGTAAGGTTATCAGACTACAAACAGAGATGATGTTTGTGGTGAAGGACTCGAGACCATGATCAAATGCATCTGACAGCTTGTTACAGAGAGAGAGAGAGGGAGACCGCCAGCGCTAAAGCTAGTCAAAGTTCTACGGGCCATCACTAGATACATCAGATATGTCAGCATCAGTTATTTGTATCCGGACTCGCACTGCTGAGGTGATAAGATTGATGGGACAGCCCGTTGAGATTGCTGGCATGACTTAAGTGCAGTTAAGCCTCCAAGGTTGTTTGAGTGGCGCTCTCTGGGAACGTGTTATTTATTATTTGAACACACTCTGGCCTCAAAAACTGGGTGCTAGATTTTAAAGAGTGATATTTGGCATTGAAGAGCAAAGCGTTCAAAAGTCTGTATCCGACTTTCTAGGCGGTTTAAAAACAAAGACGTACAGATGATATTCTACAGCTCCTTCATTTCCACTGAATGTAAATTATATAATATTTCCCGACCCATAATGATCCGGAGCATGTCCGTGAGCACAGAAATAAACAGTTTTCTTGGATTAATAACCAGTACGACATCCAGGTACGAACAAGAACGCCAATTAAAATGATTGACAGCTAAACCGAGTGAAAGCCGAATCATTTGTTTGTCTGCTCTGCGAACATTCGTCTCGGCGTGTTTGTTCTGCACGTCCCGTCACATTTAATTAGGGGATGTAAACACTGATAATATATCAGGCAAGATAAAACGGTTCATTTTCCAGGTGTGCAAACATCGAATTCATCAAATGGAACCGGCGGTAGGTAAACGCAGTCGGATCCGTTTGGATTTTGCCGGATTTGTGCAAGTCAAGGTAATGCGTAAACACGTTCCCTTTTAGCGAATAGCACGCTAACGATTGAGTTTCTCACGTCTCTGTTAGACGTATTTAACATTTATTTCTCACAGACCAAGCTAGAAAAGATGTTCAAATTTAAGTACGGCCATGTTCTCCCGGCAAGGCAGGATTTAAAATGTACATTTAGGTCTAAAACTTATTTTAGATCTTATAGAGGAACAAAATAAAGTTACAAATCAGCTTTAAAGTAGAATTAGTACTAGGGACATGCATTATGTATCTTACATTTTGCAAGTTTTAAGTTTTTCTGAGATATTTTCCAAAATTATCTAACTTTACCCTACAATCTTTGCAGTTGCAACCACTGCTGGCACTGGGTTTTATTTCTTATAATAATAACAACAATAGTTGTGTCAAAGCGGGGGTCAAAAATGACTTAAACACGTCATTAATTACTAATTCTGATCACAGACCCATCCTACAACCCCCACTGGCAATAAAACTATCAGGACTGTGCCCTAATAAATCAGCCAGATATGGATTATGAAAAGGGTCAAAATCAGAGATGACTGGAGAACACTTGCTTATTTTTCCTCATACTCCAAATTCATTTGGTGATTCGAGACTGTGGTAGCCTAGCATTTAAGGTACTGGACTCTGGCCCTGATGGTCCTGGGTTCAGATCTCACCTGTGCCAAGTTACCACAGTTGGGTCCTTGAGCAAGACCCTTAACTCACAATTGCTTGAATTGTCCAGTCCTTGTTTATTGGATGACAGCAGTTGTTTTAATGAATGCATCCTATCATAATTACTATACATCATGAATATGACGTTATTATTTCACCCTGCCCAGAGTTAAATCCCTGCATTAATCCATTCCTATTGGCAGTAATGGGTGCCAAGCACCACAGGCTGCTTTCACAAAGGCTAATTGCAGATAATTGGTGGTACCCAGTACAGGAAAAGCTGCAGATCCCACCATGCTGTTGCTTGCAGCCAGTCCACTCTGCCCGTGACGCTGCGAAGGATCGTGGTGCTGGACGCGCTGTTTACTTCCAGCCATTTTTCCATCTGTCAAAATGAGAAGGGGTTGAGCTTGTGAGAGAGCGCGAGAGAAAAACATGTTCCAATGACGTAAGCTTTACGACCTATGGGTGAACTCTGAAGGACAAAGAAGCCCGGAGCAGCAAATGGCATCTCCTGGACCATTTTGTATTTTGCACCATCTGTAAGTCCATGCAAAGCCCCAGGATTTTCAATAAACAGTCGAAATTTTGGATTGAATTTGGTGCGACGTTAGAAACGCGTAGGCCTCAAGCTGAAGCGTATTTCCAGTGGACCCAGAAGGACCACGTGTGTTTCTGCATTAGCTATTCTTCGCTGTTGCAATTAAGTCCTGCTTGGTCCCCTGAATCCCTTTCCTCTCACCAGTACCACCATGCAACAGATGTCCAGCATATCGTGCAGATCAGGGCGGTCTTTAAATGATAGCAAAGCTCCTGGTGGTCCCACCAGGCGGCACGGTCAGCCTGAGCGTTGGTAGTCAATTAATGACACCAAGAGCAGAAGTAGAGAAATATGAGTCTTTCTGGAGAAAACCAACCCCCCACCTTTAATCCCTGACCATGTCATGACAGAAAAGAGGGCATACAAGCGTTTTGGAAGGAGGGAGCTGGGTGACAGGGGCTGCCAAAAGGCAGAGTGTCTGGACAGTCAACAACAACATTCTCCACAGGGTCACTGATGACATGGCGAGACCCTGGAGGGTCAGAGACAACAGGCAGATGCACTGGCGCAAAAGTGGGAAAATGTGTACGCTCTGAAAGGTCAGCAACAACAGGCTGAGGCTCTGCATGGTCGCCGATGACATCTGGAGGCTTTGGAGGATCAGTGGTGACATGTGGACGCTCTAAGGGAGTCGTGCTCAGATGTTTACGCTCTGAAGGATCGGCAACAAAACGAGCAGGCTTTGAAAGGCAGGCTATTGACGACAGACCGAGGCTCTGCATGGACACTGATGACATGTGGACGCTCTGAGGGATCTCGGATAAGATGTTCATGCTCTTGGGAAAACACAGGCGTCAATGGCAACGCGATGAAGCACGGCGGGACTAGTGACAACGCACACGCCAACTAAACGGTCAGCAACGTTAGCCAAATTATTTAAAGTGTAGACAGGGTTACGGAGGGTCAGGGAAAACTGGCAGGGTTTCTTCCAGGGTTCGAGCGTGAGCTCGAGCACGCATGGAGCGCGAGGGAGAAGGAGAAAAAGGCGGAAGAGGTTGCAGCGGCAGAAAGGCACACATAAGCCCCTAAACGCCTTTATAGCACGAGTGTATTTCACACACATAATGGGCATAATACATCAACGCACCAAAAACAAATAAAACACGCGGGACGCGACAAACGCAAACGCGAACCAATCGCGAGGGGCGCCGAAGCGCCAGGGGGCGAGCGCGAACCCGAAAACAAAAGAAGTCAGGTCGGACGTGTCCTATTCAGAGCACACGCCCGCCTGAATGGAGACTAGATAGGCTGCGAGGACCGAACGCGTGTGACCGCGAACCAAGCGAGGAGCGCAGGTACCGGACGGGAAAAACCCTCTTAAGTGTCCCTAAAAAGTAAATACCTCCGAGGGTTACCCCCAGTACCGATCCTCCAGCTCTAAATGCTCTCGGACCTACCAGCTAGCTCCAGTGACGCACGGAGACACGCACGAGCGCCACTGATCAAACGATCACAATGACTACCGATGTAAAAACCTTAATGGTTTTATCAACCTTTACAAAAAGTCCACCACGCAGCATGTGATGTGTCCTCTGACTTTGGACTCACCCTGTATATTGTATATTGAATAAACATTTATATACAGTTGAGGCCAAAAGTTTTGAAAATATCACAAATTTAGGTTTATACAAAGTTTGCTGCCTCATTTTTTTAAGAACCTTTTGTCAGATGTTTATATAGTATAAAGAAGTACAATTAGAATTGAATAAATCAACTTATTTATTCCCTGTATGCATATGCTTATCCAATAAATATTAATGTTTATCCAATATATTTTAAAGTTCATTTAATATATATCAAATTTAAATCAGTATATATCAAAGTTTATTCCATACATACCAACAAGGTTATTCCATATATATAACAGTTCATTCAATACATAAATGTTCATACAATATACATATTGTTAATTTGATATATATCAAAGGTAATACAATATATATTAGAGATCATTACATATAGATAAAAGCTTATTCAATATATCTAAATTTTCCATATTTCAAAATGAAAGATCCACTCATTTTGTGAGCAGTATACAGTTGTGTTCATAAGTTTATATAGAATTTGTACATTTTTATATATTTGTATATATTATTGTGAATTTGCGTGTGTCATTACAAGAGGGCAGCCGACTAGAGTGAGGTTCAAGAGAGCGCAGAGGGTGCCGGAGCACCGGGAAGCCATGCCAGGGTGTGTGTAATTCAAACGCGCAGCCGGGTGGCCACTCTAGCCAGGGTGTGTCATATTTCGAGAGGGCAGCCAACTACAGTGAGGCTCAAAAAAGCACAAAAGGTGCCGAAGCGCCACGGGGTGAACGTGAACTTGGGCGCACGTGTGACAAGAGTAATCCAAGCAGGGGCACGTCCCATATAGGATGAGCAGCCGGCTGGAGTGAGGCTTGTTGGGTGCCGACGACGAAGGAGCATGAAGTCAGGCGTGCGAGGAGCGCACCAGCACGAGACGGGAGACCCTCAAAGTGCCCCTAAAAATACTAAATACCTACATATGCATCCATCGACACTAAAAACCCCCGGAACGTAACCACTATCCCTAAAAGTGTGCGTAAGAGTGCGAGCGCGCTGGTGGAGACGACCTGGCACCGAACAGCGTTAAAACCCACACTTAAATAGCAGGAAAAGCAGTTGTTCGGAATCAGGTCGTAAATTGGATACTGGATATAAAAACCGCCTCACCAATAGCTCTGTAATGTTGACCAGTGAGGACTGCCGAACAGGCAAAAGGTAGGAACCCTAACAATGACAACAAAAACTACCCAAATTACCCCGATCAAAGGTTTACATACCCTGAAAGTTCTGGCATTATAACATACACATAAATTGACACATGCAAGTTTAAATGGCTTCTGAAAGTAACCGTCCTCACCTGTAATCTATTTGCTTGTAATTACTGTGTGTGTATAAAAAGGTTATGGGCTCCTGACAGACCCCTGCATGTTTCATCCAGTGTTGCCACTGACTTTGTTGGATACGAACCTTGGGGAAAGCAAAATAATTATTAAATGATGTGCGGGAGAAGATAGTTGAAAGTTTGATAAAACAGGAAAAGGATATAAAAATATATTCAATGAATTAAGAATGCCAATTAGCAATAAGGAGGCACTTGAAGAAAAATGGGTTGCATGGATGAGTAGCCAGAAGAAAGCCATTACTACGCCAATGCCACAAAGCAGCCCACTTACAATACAATAAGCCGATAAGCATTTATCAGAAAAAATTGGTGGAAAATTTGCACTCATCAGCCTGCACATGGGATACACTTTAATGTTCCAACATGACAATGATCCAAAACACAAGGCCAAGTCAATCTGTCATTGGCTACAGCAGAAAAAAGTGAAGGTTCTGGAGTGGCCATCTCAGTCTCCTGACCTCAATCTCATTGAGCCACTTTGGGAAGTTCATGCAAGACTGCCCAAGAATTTACAGGAACTGGAGGCATTTTGCCAAGACGAATGGGCAGCTTTACCATCTGAGTAAATGGCCTCATCCACAACTACCACAAAATACTTTAAGCTGTCATTGATGTTAAATAGACGGTATTAAGAACTAGGGCGAGTAAACTTTTGATCAGGGTGATTTGGGTAGGTTCTGTTGTCATTTTGAGTGCAAAAGGGGAAACACAATTGTTCAATAATAAATTTCTTCAGCCAACCACTAACCATGAATAACAGAACAGTTTTTGTATTATTATTCATATTCCCTGAAAAACGGCCCAAAAATAATTCTGCCAGGGTATGTAAACTTATGAACACAACTGTATAGGTCTCAGCATTGGGTATGAATGTCACAGTGACAAATTTGTTACGTCACCAAATTTGCCTCTCGACAAAAATAGTCATGAAACAGAGATGGGAAAGATAACGATTTTAGACTGTAATCTCTACTGCTGAAATGATGAACCTGTGATTCAAAAATAATTCTTTTTACATTAAGTTTTTGTTTTCCCATTGAAACCTAGAAGGTAAAATAATCTCTCCTGCTGAAATTCCAGTTTAAAGCTATAATAATTAAAAAGCTTAATGAAAAAAACGACTCTCCTTTTGGACCTTTTCTCCAGTTTGTCTTGTATTTATTTAGGACGCCTCATGATGGCACAATGGTATCGCTAATGTGGTGGATAAAAATAATCTTACAATGGAGAAATGCAATGCTTCTGTCTGAGATTGCTGAATGAATGTGTTCTTGTCTCATTTTGTGTTTTTTCCCTGCCTGTAAATTTAATGGACACCATTTAAAAATGTTTTAGTCAGGAAAGGTTTCTGGTTGTTTTCTGCCTACATTTTAGCACCATACCTGTTCTGCGTTCTGGCTGCAAGCTATTTTACATTGAAATGATGACACACAAAAATGGACAATGCAGTCTGTGTGTTAGTGCTGTACATTGTGTCATATTGGGTGTTAAATTCTGTCACACTGACATTAACGAATACATGCTTCCTGCCATTTGCCCACTTAGAGGAGTATTTTATCTTTAGCAAATATCGTTATGTATCATCTTGCAATATATTGAGAATCGCAGTATCGTGATATCACAATCGTAGACAATGTATTGTGATTGCCATTCCCATCCCTAATTAGTAATATTATTATTAGCATTTTCCATACTGTCCCAGCTTCTTTGAATTTGGGGTTGTAGATGATCACCAAGTGGCCAGATAAAAAATATATATATATATATATATCTGCCTAGTTAATACACTGCTTACATTACATATTCCTTTCATTTTTTTATTCTTCAAGGTTTCGAGTTTTTTGAGACAAGCGCCAAGGACAACATCAACGTCAAGCAAACGTTTGAGCGCCTCGTCGATATCATCTGTGACAAAATGTCTGATAGCCTAGAGACTGACCCTGCAGTTACCACGGGAACGCAGGGCAATGCCAGGCTAACAGACAACCCGCCGCCCTTACAGCAACCCAACTGTGCGTGTTAGTGCATCGGAGCCTTGTGAAAGCGTGTGTGTGTGAGTGAGTGAGTGTGTGTGAGTGTGTGTGAGTGAGCCTGTGGCTTCTCTATATCTTTAACCTTTAATGTTGTGGCTTACAGATGATAGAATGAACTGATGCCACGAGTCATGTGACTTTCTCAATCCATGCTCACAGGTCCACAGTGATTTGGCCTTGTTCTGGTAATGGAATGCTCTCGTAAAGGAAAAAGAACTCTATCTATCAGCGCTGTTAAAACTCATTGGGTAACTTCTACATCAGTAACCCCTCTGTCCTGCACCTCATCCTGTCATATGTGCAAAGGTTAATATATTTTTTCCATAATGTACTTTTTAATCGTGTTTTCCCCATTTTAAAGCATCTACAGTTTGATGTTGTCTCAAGTCATTCTGAAGGAAGCCGGGCAATATGAACATGAGAAAAATAGATCAGTTGCAAATATACGTATATGAATCACTTGTTGAAATTCATCTCTTATAATTTATGTAGCCCTGACGTTAAAGTGCTTTCGTCCTATGTTGTTTGTGAGTGTGTATGATGTGGAGAAAAATTTAGAGAAGTTAATAATGGAAATGCAGTTGTATTTATTGTTTAAGAAGACCAGTGTCTAATGCCATGCTTCTTGTGGCTCTTCGTTATGGGAATCTGTGTCCGGAAAACAGTAAAGATTTCTGCCGCCATAACTTTTAGCATCGCTTGCATGAAATTGTGATACATCTATATTTAGAGAACTGTATCTATAGAGTAGTTTTAATTCTGCGTCCTACTTAATGTGGGCTGCAATGGGCCAATAAGTGCAATATTTTAAAACCCTGTCTCTTGTACATACTGTATACTGTAGATGTATATCTGAGGAATCTATTGTGTGTGTGTGTGTGCGCGTGTGTGTGTGTGTGCGTGCGAGAGAGAGACAAAGAGCGATAGAAATATAGATCATGTACATATGCACTAATAGAATGCAAATTCAGTTTGACTCGTACTCTGTGTGTGTGTTAGTAGAAGATATGCTCAAAAGGTGCACTGTTGTTTTTTTCCTTACATTGGAGTCTCATGTTAAAATTTCTCTCCTTCTCACTGTGTTCATACTGACGTGTTATTACCTTATGCAAAAAGAAAGAAAGCCCTGTACAATAAGTGTACATTTGAATGACATTAAAAGCCTCCTGAGTTAGCACTAGTGGCTTTGTGTGTGTGTGTGTGTGTATATATATAAATACTAAAGCATCTAATGTGTTTGGTGTCATTGTACTAAAAAAGTAAAATACATATTATATATATATTATAGGACTGCACAATTAACATATACTTACTGACAAAAACAACCCAGATACACTTACTGACAAAAATAACTTATCAAGGAGTGGTTGAAATCGAATAAAGGTGTGTGTGCGTGCCCAGCTGTTTCATAAACGCTTGGTTACTGATAAATCTGGCAACCCGGCAGGCCAAACAAGCATTTCAAACTAACAGACACATTCCTGAAAAGCCTATGCTGTGTGCACTATCCTGCTGAAAACTGAAAGTTGGAAGCCCTGCCATGAGAGGCAGCACATGTCCTGCATACATCACTGAGCTATTGGTGTCCCTTGTATCACTGCTGGTGGTAACACTGCCATATGTGATGGTTCTACAGATCATCACACCAGCTGCTCGCTCGACGACAAAGGCAAGATTGAAGAGCTCAGCACAAGGCCTCCATTCTCGAACATCAACATAGTTTAGATCCCAAACTGGACCTGAATTTGTCGTTAAAGACGATACAGTTCCAGTTCTTAGCACTCCAGGTTTCTTGTTCGTTGCATTACCGCAAACTAAGGTAGCAATCTGACATTTCTATCTGGGCGAGTTATTTTTGTCAATTTAATGTGCATAATTGCTAAATACTGTATAGGGTTCTAAAAATACATGCAATAGAATGTTGTCTTAGGGTTATAAAGGACGGAATCTGCTGTCCAACATTAATGAGCAGCATATTAAGGATTAGTGGATTAAGTACCAATCAATTTCTGCTCTTGCCAGTTTTTTTCCCTATAGGCTAGTTGTGCTTCATATGATAGGTAGAATGTAGGCAATAGAACACTGGGGACTATTTCAGTTACAGCCCAAAGCTATTACAGGGTCGATCAGTAAACACACATTATGATTTTCCAACCTTAACAGTCCTGACACACACACACACAAATATAAAAATGTATGCATTTTTTAACAACAATATGCCTAATTTCTTGTAATTCCATTGGGCTAAAGATTTTATATACAAGAAGTTTTATACATTAAAATAAGACATTATATTGAAATGTTGTTCTTCAGAAATAAACATTTTCACTTGATAATTTAAGATATGGTGTCCATATAAAAAAACATTTTGTTTACAATTTTCTAGTAGTTTATTTTAATTGCAGGGGACTGAGGTATTTTTGTTAAACTTATACAAGAAAATGTTTTTTTTGGTAAATTTTGTACATTTCAGACCAAAAGGGATTGTTTTTATCAAATGTAAAATTGATATTTGTGTATATAAAATCGTGAGGAGGGTGTATTGTAACACCTCTATAAAACACACCTCGTATTGCAGCAGCTTGTTGGAACTTGATAAACAAAAATGATCAAGGAGTGCTGACTGTCATAGACCTTCCATCACAGTCACCTGACCAAAACCCTAGCTTTTATGAGAGAAAGCCATGCATTCATTCATGACACAATATGCTTTTTGGAATAGAGTGAAATAATGCTGGAAGAACAAGCATTTTCACTAGCAGACTCAGACTTTGGCCTCAATATCCTCTAGAAACAGTTTTTTGTATGTAGTGTGAACTACTTCTTAAGACTTTTTTTGGAACTTGACTATGCAGGGTTTGTCCTAGAGGTATGCGGGTAAGCCCTGGCAAGAAAATACAAAATCATACTATGAAAACTATAAACATTTGCAGTCAGTATCTATATGTCAGATATATACCAACGTTCTCCTTTGTAATCATTGTATATTTTATGTTTGGAAATGTACATGAAACAGACTAAATGTTGTATCAAACTGTGTTTTTATTTACTGGATGAAATCTTTAACTTTCCTTCTTAGCCCCTTTTCGCAATCCATATTAAAAACATAACAATGCAGCAACAGTCTAATGGATTTAAACATATAGTGTACTCTGTGAATTGTTTATTTAACATGATCTATTACACTGCTCCAAAATGTTGTAAAAATATAATTATTATAATTAATTAATTATACTATATATTATATATTGAGTCAACACAATTGCTTTGGAGTCGACTCTACACGCAAAAATTGATCCAGTTTTAACTTCGCATCCAAACGAACTCAGTTTGTTGCCATCTGCAAACGCCAGTTATCTGGTTGTGTTTTTACTATTACAAAAAGCTGAAAACAAACAAAAGTGTCAGATTTGTGACAAAACAAGCATAGAATAAAAAAAACCCCGAAAGCTTAAACGAGTTATGGAGCCCAAGTTAATCTGGCTTCCGTTAAATATCTCACCTTGTGTGCAATTAGAGGAAAAAGGTCCACATTGCATTACTTTAATCAGTGTCATAAATATGAAGTAACATACAGTAGTTAAAACAACATAAATGTGTCAGGCACAGTTGCACAAGATTTTCTGAAAATGTTCAGTATATTTAAATTGTATCAGGTGAGTCACTTATAATCGATAGAGAACAGGTACTACAAGCTTTATGAGTGTACTCTTTTTAGAGCTTTGTCATTTCTTTCAGCTGCTATTCAATATTGCTGTTTTCAAATCACATTTTACAGAAATTATGCTTAAACACAATTCAGATTGTAGAAACTGTGTAGTGACTCATTTGACTAATTTGCTTCATATACAGGATATCATATGCTGTTTGTTTGTTTGGGTTTATTGCCACTCCAGCTCATTTGTACAGAGCATTACATTTTCAGACAAAAAGTTCAGACAACTATTTTATACAGGTATGCGCTGTTTAATATCCCGCATACTATAACGTACCATAGTATTTTTAGGAAATTTTTAGAGGACATTTTCACATGGGATGAACAAAGACTCGAGTTATAAGTGAGAGAGAATATGGGAGGACAAACAATTGGGTACTACTTATAATAATAAGAAAGGCGCATACACTTGTGAACTCCATATACAGCTTGTTACAAATAAGCAGCCAAAATGAGTTACTTGTAACCCAAAAACATCTAAATACATCAGATGAATTGGAACACTTTTCAATTTCTCGAGGACTATGTGGAATCAATACAAGGAAGAAGAAAAAAATAAAAATAAATTTTTATTTTAAAATAAAATTTACTTTACCTACAATTAAATTAAAGTGAATCTGGAAAAAAAATAAAATGATCAGCTTTATAAAACAGTTCTCCATCGGAGGGCGGAAAAAGTAAAAAATTGTTTTTGTTTTTTTTTTCGAATTTCAACCATTAGTGCTGCAGCGGATCCGAGAAATACCAAAAATTATATATATTTTTTTGTATTCTTTAAATATGGTCGTCGGCGGATCCGCAAAACAAGCAATAAAAAAAGTCTGGCCTTAGTGCTAAGTATTGTACTAGACGTGAACTCTCTTGGATTGGTAGTTTTTTTCAATTTTTTTCTGGGACTGTCCAGTCATTGCATGGTTTTGTTCTTTTGTAACTACATTTTCTTTCTGAATTGTTAAATACCAGACTACGTTTATGTCTAGTTCTTTTGCTACTAGGCGATGACTCTGGTTTTGGTTTCACATTCATTCAGAATAAAAATTAATGGTAGACTTGCAGCCTCTATAAAAGCTATTGTGAAACTTCACTATGAACCTGGTACTTTATTGCAGACTATGTGGCTACAATACCTTTTTGATATTTTGATTTTGGAGCGATCCACAGCCAAGTTTCATTAGGCCTCTTAAAAAACCTTCAGCGGCTAGACAGATGCAGGTTTGTGAAGCACCATATTTAAAAAATAGAAGACTGGGTACCTTCAGTGATTGGGTTATATGATTACTTGTATGTATGTAGGTGTGTTGTGAATTAATGTATAATGGTTTTTTTTGTTGTACTTAAGTGGAATTCAAATAAATTGTTATTCACAAAAAAGGCATGGCAAAACACCAAACCTACCTGGTTCAATTTAGAAGAAGCTTGCTTTCACCACGATGAATCAAAGATTTGAATGGAACAGCTGAGAAAACTGTTCTTCTTACTGCCAGAAACTTGTCATAAATGATGAACAAAAAAATAATATTATAGTATAATATAGTATAATACTTTTTTAACTATTAGAACGTGCTGGGTTTATTAATTTATTTTAATTGAGTTTACCCCAAAACAGGAATGGGGAAATTCATATATCAGGTAAGCTACACTTTCTTTTATGCGAAGGCAACTTATTTTTCCAGTCACAGGTTAAGCTATTGTGTATATTTTCCTTTCATTCTAAAATAAATGACCATTGTACATAATTAGCTATTATTATTGATGTTGTTGTTAAACGTTAACTCCAGAATTAGGATAAATGTGTTACAGCTGAAATAAGTGTACCAGCTGTACTAAAACCCAGTTAATAATTATTATTTTTTAAAATAGTCATAAAATATAATGTATTACCCAATCACCGAGCTGCCCATGTTCAATAATTTAAAATAATATATTTTTTATACCGTTTGCAATTTGTCACTGTGTGACAATGCTGCCCCCTGCCAGCAGTTAAATATTCAGCAAGCATGACAAAGCATTTATTTACACATATAACATATTTACACATATAACAACTTAAAATATATGTTTCAAATATCTTAAACATTGACCTTAAGCACTCTGAAACAAACTACCTCAAAATAGTACTTTAATTTAGAAGCTAAAGAAAAGCAGCCAGTCTCCCCCCTTCTTATAATGGTCAGGGTCAGGTCAGGTCCTGGAATTTACTGGGCACAAGCAAAGGAGCATTTTGGACTTTTCTGTAACAGCACAGGAGCTGCATTTATTATTATGTTTAGGAATTAAAATAAATTTCCAAATGCAGTATTGGTAATGCATTGTTCTCATGTGCAAAGTAACAAATTACTTTCCAGATCACACAGCTTGCTCATTTAAATCCACATGACTCTTTAGATCAACGGTAGTGCTTGTGATTACTTCAGAATAAATCTGCTGGACCTGGAGGATTCCAGTTAGAGTTCTCCACAGTCATGCAACACTGTTTTAAATGGCTCTGGAATGATGTTGAGAAGTAGGACAAAATAGTAGGAGGGCACAAAAAAATTATATGCTTTAAAAAGCCTTACAGAAGTGCCAGTTCTAATCCCAGAAAAATGGAGAATGTTGCATCAGGAAGGGCATTTAGCAGCTAATACTGGTACCAGTAGAAATGTCGTTACTGTTGGAGTAGGACAGGGTGAGGGTGAGAAAGGTGGAACTTTAAATGTTGCAACTGTGACTGTTAAATTGAGAGAGCTGGCTTAAATAATGTTGAAGGGAAATGTAGATATTTGTTTTACCATGGGGGACTTGCGGGTGAAATCTTTTAAAAAAAACACACCAGTTTTAAGTTTGCTGTTCCCAAGAAGCTTTGCCAGATGTAAACCATGCATAAAAGCGCTCTCAGAAGACCTACGTTCAAGAATTGTTGACTTGCATCAAGCTTAAAAGGGTTCAAATAAAGGTTATCTCTAAAGACCTTGATGTTCATGTGTCCACAGAAAGACAGACTGTCTACAAATGGAGAAAGTTTAGCATTATTGATACCCTCACTAGGCGTGGTCCTGTAAAGATGACTGCAAAAGCACAGCACAGAATGCTCAATGAGGTGAAAAAGAATCCTAGAGCGCTGAAGACTTCCAGAACTCTCTGGCACATGCTAACATTTTGTTGACAATAAGTAAAACATTAAATAGGAATAGAGTTCATGGGAAGGAAATCACAGAGGAAGCCACTGTCGTCCAAAACAAAAAAACATTTGAAGTTTGCAAAAGAGCATCTGGATGTTCCACAGAAGTACTGGCAAAACATTCCGTGGAGAGATTAAACCAACATTTATTTGTTTGGATGGAACATAAAACACTATGTGATGAAAAAAGGAACATCACACCAACATGAAAAGTTTGTCCTGAATGTGAAATATGGTGAAGGGGGCCTCATGATTTGGGGCTGCTTTGCTGCTGATTTTTTACCGGTTGCTGTAATTGGTGGAAAATAAATTCCCAAGTAAATAAATTATCAAGACATTTGCAGGAAATCTTAAGACCATCTGTCCACCAACTAAAGCTTAAGCTATGATGATGGGTGATGCAACAGAACAACGACCCAAAGCATAGAAGTAATAACCAACAGAATGGCTTCAACAGTGGCCCAGCCAGAGTCCTGACCTCAACATAATTGGGATGCTGTGGCATGACCTCACACCAGACATGCCAAAAATATTGCTGAACTAAAACAGTTTTGTAAAGAAGAGGGGATAATGAAACTGCCCTACTGGGCAAAAAAGAGCAAAACCTAAAATATCAAAATGCTTATTTATTGTTGCTGGCAAGAAATCAATAGCCAGAAAATTAGCATGAGCTAAGAAAACGGACCGTACCACAGTTTACTCGCCAGTGGCCAGTTCTTGTTGCAGTACTGAACTGTTGAGGGAAGCTTGAACCAGGGAAATTTCAAATTTACTTCCATTGTACTCATGAAACATTTAATTATTTAATATCAAACTAAAACTCGTGCGTGGCTTTTCAAAATCCTTCAAAATCTCTGTTGTGTATATTCGAGAAGTAGTGCAAGATTGGGCTTTCGTTTGGTGCCACAGTCCAGCAGGTTATCCCAGGAAAAAATGGAAAATGAAATGAGACAACCATGTTGAACCATCAAATGGCCCATAAATATA
>JAUZSU010136975.1:0-15953 GCA_034780255.1 Parotocinclus maculicauda | reverse complement strand
CCTAGGCTTGCTCAACTTGGGATTGGCCTTTTAAGACAGTGTAATATTGTGAAGCTGCTTTGAGGCAATGCTACGTTTAAAAAAAAGCGCTATAGAAATAAAATTAAATTGAATTAAACGATCCGTGTGTCCAGTAAAGGCAATACGACTATTATTTGTTATCAGACAACTAGAAGACCTCATCTTATAGGTAATGAACCTCGAAATGTAGTAGATGAAGGGTTTACAAACTTTCTACAGTCCGTAATCGTGCAGCCTCCGCCCCACGCTATAGAGGCGCGCTCCTGGATTCCTTTTGTCCAACTGGTCCATTGGAGGGAAATCCCATTCTGGAAAAAAGGGGAATCACGTAAGAGTGCTTAGGGAAATAAAACCAATGTTGTTCCTACATGCAAAAGTCCTGTCCAGATCTGTATATAAGGCGTCATCGCGTGAGTAGTTTGTGTCGTTTGTGCATAGTTTGTGTATTTTGGTTCACAACGGACAAGTCAACGTGTGCGTATCCCCCGGCTGGATCTGTGTTAGTCCGGTCTAACGGACCCCCAGCTTTCCCTCATTGGCGCTCACATTTAGACACGAAGGATGAGCAAACTGAGGCTCACGTGGACGTTGTTACAGTGCGCGCAGTCTGGGATTGCCGCGGGAAAAATGGCGTTTTATTCACCGACTTCATCAAGTTCCTCGTCTGAATCGCAGCACCCGAGCGGTTTGGCTGCATGTTTGGGGAAGTACTAGCGATTCTGGATAGCGATACGCTGTCTTAAGCACGCTGGCGTTTCTGCTTTCTGTTATCTGTGGTTTATTTTTGAAAAATAACGGTCGCTGCTTTTGGTGCGCGAGGACGTGTTTTGTACTAATGCGAAAATGTAATGCTAATGTCAAGCGTTAAAGGGGCTTCAGCAGGACCGTTATTCAGACTGAAAAACGGTGAGACGGAATTAAAAACGGAGGTTCACCGACCGCAGCTTCCTAACCTGCTCCCCGGAATGGTGGTAAGTTGGAAATGTTTACAGCCATTTTCGTTTCTAGCGTCTTTTCTGCTGGATAAGATGCGGTCCCTCCGTGCTGCCCTTGTGTTTTCTTGAGCTACCAGCTTGTAGTTTGCTGTTAATGTGTGTCTGGTTCAGCCAGACTGAGCTGCTGTGTGTATTGGTAGAGACCCGTGTTTTGGTGTCTGTCACTCTGCTTTTGACCACAGGCTTTGTCCTTATCTGATGCTGAACGCAGCGCCCTGGGGATGGTCCGGGGTTTACGCCCCTGCCTTCGAAATTATGTACTGAATAGTGTTTGTTTATATATAATATATGCACAGTTTGGATTTAAGTGGATTAAGGTGGCGTGTCTGTCGGTGTGTGGACTTCTATTCATGGCGCGCACATCCGTGATCATCATGCTGCCATTGTTTTGAGTTCCATAACAACAAGCATGGCCACTGGGGATGCAACCATCCTATACTGAGTACCAGTCTGATCCTGGCCTGAGGTTTACCGGTTTGGCCATTTTTCCAAGCTGAGCACCTCGACTATTCCAAACCAAGAACACCGAAAAGCTCATACTGGTAATATTGCATCAGATTTGCAGACCTGTTGGTATGGTAGGGCTGAATCACTGAGTACCATTTGGGTACTGTGTACAGACACACAATGCAAACACACACTCCTTCAGCTGGACTCTGAGACTTGTGTGAACAAGCAGATATCACCAAAACACCTTGGTCAATTGATTTATTGATCAAATGTATTGACTCTGTTCAGATTCACTTGACGTTCAGTTTGTACACTTTTGCTTGTTTATGGTTGTGATGTGCAGGGAAAAAAAACTTTATCTGGACTAACAAATCAGCGAGGCATTTTAATGTGTTTTCTGATAATAAAATAAAAACATCCCTGCAAATACAACTTTAAAAGAGTCCGCCAGCGTTCTCCAAAAGCAAAAGGCTATTGAACCTCACAGCTCCATGCTGAATTGATACCTGTCATCGTTTTGGGCTGGACTCACTCTCCATGTGGGCAGATACATTGGGAAAGTGGCCATAAGATACGGATGTTTACCCTGGGAACAGTTTGCTCAGAAATAGTGGAGAAGCCAGTCTGACTGGATACGAACTACGAAGAAGGTGCTTAGAACCAATCAGCAGACTGATCAGAGCAAACCTCCACTGCACATGGAAAACAGCCTCATAGTGCCTCATAGGGGTTTCTCACGGACTGTGACTGAGAGAAAAGGATGGCTGGGGGATCATCCCTTGTTTCTGAACCAACGACTCCTACCCATCCCTGCAATAGACCAGCGGCCCGTTCAAGTCACTCTTATGCCACAGGAACCCCTGACCAGGAAAGAATTTGGGTGAAGCAACCATGGTTTATTTGGCAGTGCACGTTTCAAAAACCCATACTTTGGAATTAGATCAGTTAGGAATCAGTTACATCTGTGGTCTGAGATGCAACTGATGACTGTTTTAACCCATTGAGTCCTTTGTGAAAATGATAATTAAACGTACGAAGTCCGAATGACACCTCTCAGACTAAACATTAAGGTTTCTGTTGGTTTGTGGGAACTACTTGTATGACATCATAAAATATAAACGATCTAACCCTTGTTAACCCATTATCCATTGTCAATTACATAATGAAGCACTAAATGCTAAAGGAAGTGGGATGTGTACGGGGCTGCAGTACCCTCCCTAGCTTTATTCTACTCTATCTACAGTACATGGATTAAAATATGTGGCAGCATTTAACCCAAATGTACTGCTGAGTTTGTGTTTTCCCTGACAGACACACAAATAACCCAATAGTAGCTTAGTGTACAGGGCTTTATGGCTTTATTATTTGTCAACATGGTAACGCAGAGGAGCTGCTACTGCAAACCGATCCCCCACTTATGTGGAACGGGTTTGCATTTTACACAACGGACATGATGCAAACAAGTTGTACTTCTGTACAAAGACTAGATTGGCACATCTGATAGAAACACAACGGACCTTTTCAACGCCCTAAAGACAAATCACCAAAGGATTCACCAAAAGCCAGGTGTAACAGCCAGACAGCGTGCCGAATCCGACCACGACAAAGGCTTGTGGATTACATCACTTCCACAATTCCTGTGCAGTGGATTTAAGTTTACACAACAAAACGTAGAGAGATTACTATCAGTAGTAATCTGATATCATTTGAATTATTCTTAATTAACCTGAAAAACAATCATGATGTGATTTTTTTTTTTGCCAGATCAGCAGTAAGCTGTCCTGAGCTTTAGGAACTCGTTGAGGGACTTCTACTGTAAGCCCCAGCTGTGTCTTTGACCTCTTTCCCAGGCTGAAAGCTCAGGGTGCTCCCTCGAGCCAGAGTCGGGGCTTATTTAGACAAAATGCCATCCTTATGCTCCATCGAGCCTCATCTCTCATTTATTCATTCCACAATGAACATGCATGTATGTGAATTCATAGTGGCGCTCCAGCGTTCTTCTGTTTTCCTGGAGTTTGGAGAATTGTTTGTTGTTCGAGTCTTTACAGGCTTAGTATCCCAAAGGCCAAAAACATAATGATGTATTCATGGGGATTGGTTTCAAGATTTGGTTGATAACAAAATCTGCAGATTCTGAATACCCATATATAAGGCAGCTTGGTATTTGTATTTAACCCATGCATAAACTGATGTATATTTAAATCTTTTTAGATTGCTTATAATACTGAATACAAAGCATGTGCTCTGTAAATCAGTTGTTCTGTTTTGATAAAGAGGACCACCTGCATACACAGGCTTTAAATCTGCCATTTGAGGTCCATATTACCATGGTAGAAAACCCCATGACCAGTTACATCTTCAGTACCTGCGTTTTACTTAGATGTGGATATCTTCTAATGTTTTTCACATTGTGTTAAAGACTCTCCCTCTTTAGCCAGCTCTGCAGACAGCCTTAACTCTTAGCATCTTAGCATATCCAGTACATCCAGCCTATGACTTTCAATAGCTGTCAAAATCGCTGGGTAACATAAGATAGACCTTTTAGTCCCACAGTGGGAAAATTCACATTATTCCAGCAAAGGGATAGCAAGGCTTTTATTATGAAGAAAGATGTAGACCTAGAAATAAAGATATTCTTTAATACCTAAAAACTCTAGGCCAACCAAGGAGGTCGGGTCCCTGTTTCATCCATCTATATTCAGGGAATTTTTTCTTTCCACTGTCGCTCTAGGCTTGCTCAATGTGGGATTGGCCTTGTAATATTATATAATATTGTAAAGCTGCTTTGAGACAATGAACCATTGTAAAAAAAAAAAAAAAAAAGCGCTATTGAAATCATTTTGACTTCTATCAATTTATTAGGGTTGTTCAGATTTACAGTCATTAAACTCACAAGTTGTCCAAAACTTTTTACACTGAAAACTTGTTTGAAAGCCGTTTGGCGGACTAGGCCAGTATTAGCAACAATGATGCTCGCTGTTATTATTTGAGCCACGCTGTGGTTTTAGGTAACGCATTTCCTTTGCCTCTTGCTAATCTGTCACATCATATATTTCCTTTCACACTAATACATGGCAGTTGTTTGAGCCCCAGGCGGCTCCTATAGAAACAGCTGCTTTGAACTCGTGCCCACATCACGCCATGCCAGCACAAGTGCTCTCAGAGTGGCATCATTCCTGGAGCCAGCCCCACCCTACACAGCAACCACGTCAGCCAGCTACTCTTCCAAAAGCCCCTCTTGTTCTCTCCCATCTTTTTCTTTCCCCTGCTCAGTCACATGATCACATGGCTCTTTCACATATGTACCTTGTCCAACTCTCCCATTGTGCCGTGAATGTCTTTTTTGGCCCTTTTGGTTTGCTTCATTTTTCTTCACCCCCCTCTTTAGTTCCCTCTTTTTTTTTTTTTTTTCTTTTTTTTTTTTCTTCTGTCTCTCGTGTAGCTCCAGCTGGGATAGAGCGTTTAGTATGCTGCCCATCGCTCCCTGTCTTTCCTGCCCCTTCATAGAAAGGAGGACAGGGTGTTGTGGGGGTGGGCCATTACACTGTGGGAGCACAGTTTCCAAGAGATCCTGATCCGGAATGCTCATGCTTTTGCATCAAGCTTGACCCAGAAATCGTCTGAGCCAATGACTTCGTTTGCACCCATTTAATCTCCTCACTCTCAACAAGCCACCGATCTCGATGTCTGCTACGTTTTATTGTGTTTTATGTTTTCAGCAGGAAGTTGCATCATATGGGTTAGAGTGTAGAAGTAGAAGTGCAGCTGTGAGAAGTTCAGGGTCATGGTTCTGATCTGTGATGCAAGTGTTGAATCCTTAAATGAGAGCCTTCAGAAGAAAGGGGGATGGGTGGCCTGGGGAAGAAGGGGGCTTGGGGAAGTATGAAGCAGCAGCAGGAGAGGGGAGGGGAGGGGGCTTCCCAGAGCCTTCTGAATCCATGGGTGAATGGGAAGGCAAAGACCTGCTTTGTTCAATGAATGGTCGAAGGGCAGTAGAAGACTGTGGGACAGAAAATTTATAGGATTGTGTGAAAGGTTAGAAGGAGCTTTCTGAACCAGAAGCAGCAGAAAACGGGGAAAGGAAATCTGTTTTTATGTGTGCTTTAGATCACTGTTCAGTTCTTGTTCCAGAGGATTTCCCAGAGCGCCCTGCCTGCTTTAAAGACTTTGCTGATAGAACTCTGATCTGACAATGACAAGCAACTTCTTGCCTCTTCTGGAGCTGTGGTTCGAATAAGATCTTGCTCAATCTCTCAAGCCTGAGCTTGGATAGAATATCATCAAACTCTCACCCCAGCCATTATTCCTGCAATCCCGTTATGTCCATGGTAGCATAGTGCTACAGACCCCTTAGGACCCCGACCAGGATGGAATCATTAAGATGGTGGGAAAAAAAATATCACACAAGCGTGTCAGCGTTACTACACTGTCATACTCCATTATTGCTTGTGCCATTGACCATACAAGACCTCCTTCTTCTGCACTGTCATTCTTCAATAAGTTACGATTAGGAAGCAGAGGATTTGAGAAATACCTAAAAGGCTTTTGTCAAATGTTGGCTTTTCTTATGCAAGTTTGGGAATAAAGACAGTGGACAGTTATGATCAGGGGGATTAGCTCTAAAAGACAGTTCATTATGACAATAATAAACAATGGTTGTTCAATGACTTGCCAGGAGTCCTTCTGTCATGCTTTGAGGTCAGGTGCAGGGCACAAACTGGCGAAAGGTGTTGAAAAACGTTCCAAATTTCATCCACATGCAGCTGTGCATTACCAAAGCAATAGCTAACGAGCTGGCTGACTGGAGACTTGTACTGTTACTTGTAAATTAATGTGGTTAATATCATATCAGGGTACAATCCAGATACAACACTTTTAAATGTGGTTAAAAGGAGTAGATTTAAGTTGTAAGAGAAACTCATAAGCGGCAACTTATGGGGACTAAAGTAATCCAAGTCACACATTTTTCTGCAGATGGGTAACACACAGGTAAACAACGTTTACATAAATAAATGACTTTATTGCAAATCACTAGGCTCTTTTTGCTGTTGTATAATCTGGTTTGTGAACGTTCCATGTTTGTGTTTATTAACACAACCTGCTATAGAGCAAACCTTAGCTTTGTTTCTATAGAGATGCAGCCCACATGATGGTGGAGACTCTGGCAGTGTACAGCTACTATATTAAGCCTCTTATAAGTGTATTACCACTGACAAACTCATGGCTTTGACCATCAGCATGGGTAGATATGATCCACAGCTTGTGAGGATTTGTCAGCCAGCTCAATATTCTGGTTTTTTTTTTATTTCTGGCAGTAGTTCCATAATACTATGCAAACAATTGTGGACATTATTGGATTCAGTCTATAGTAAAGGGTTAAACCCTAAGATAACCCGTCTAATTCACCAGAATGTTAGCTGCCATACTGGACAAGATTCAGCAAAGACGAGGCATTTGATCTCTTTGTTTCTTTCTCCTGTATCTCCTGGGTGCAGGGTTAGTTTGATCTTTTTTTATTTTAATGGCACGTTTAAACAATCGAGCTCGACGCAGTGGCCATGCATATCAGCTGGCTTTGCTACAAAAACACGATCTTCTTGCAGCCACTTAGACACGGGGGGGGGATACTCCCCATACCAGAGCATTCCTGCTGGACCCCACCCCTCCTCTCCCAGCTGTCTGACTGATCTCAGCTGTGATTACAAGTGCTGGCTGTCTCTACCAGTTATGTTTGAGCGGCCTGAACTGCTAAGAGGTATTAAAGTTGGAGCGGCATCGCAGTTAATATAATGCAAACGAATGTCGCCTCACAAAACAACAACGCACAAGCAATGCCAGTGAAACCAGTCTGGTCAAACTTTCAGATATTGTAATAAAAGTAATAATTGTGTTGTGAAACAAATATAGATTATGTGTTGATTGAGAGTGTATTTTGTATTTGACTTTTTGTATTCTGAGTAATAATTCATGAGAAACTGTGTTAATCCTCAAGTGCTGCAAAGGTTGGAATTATATTTAATTATTCTTTTTATTAACCAAACATACACTGCATCTATAACCAGGGCCAGGCCTTTCTGTCTGATTTTTAATGTTTCAGCACATTGTTTATCAAAGTGTAGTGTGGTGAAAAGAGATATTTTTGGCACTGCTCATTTCCTGTTCATCGTTTCCTCAACATGCGGATTTACTGAATAACGATGACAATAATGATCTGAGGTCTAGCACTTCTTGTAAAATATACTGCACACAAAAATCTCATTTATTATTATTATTATTATTAATAATCTAACAAATATTTCATTTATGTTTTGAAATATCCCCTGGTTTTCATGGGCAGTGTATTAGTTTATATAATTTCTCACTCCATTGCTGTATGTGTAAGTCTTGCTTCCTGGCTTTCAAATGACCTTTATGTCCTCTTTTTTTGTGCCAAGTGTCAGGACCCCACTGGGTTCGGAAATGTGCCGTGTTTATACGAGCAATGAGCCTGACAGAGATGCCTGGTAAGTTCTCATCCCCTGTGCCACTTGCCTGCAAGCTGGGGCTCAACGGCTTGCTTTGTTTTCCCGATCATCAGCAACTGAACCGAGCAACATGCAACATAAAAAAAAACGTGTGCATTCCAGTTTTCAGAAAATACGTTGGAATGTTGATCTATATTAAAAACTCAATTACTCGAGAAAAGAAGAGCTCACAAGAAAAAGCATTTCATTATATAACAGCATGGCACAGAATCTTAAAACTATTGGGAAATGTTTCCATGCTGCACATAAGCACAGTTATGTACCTACAGGTATATAACTTTATTGAAAGTATTGAACGATCAGCCCTGTCCATGAACCACTCTGGTCTCCCTTACAGTGAGAGTGAACCTGCATGGAGGAACAGCCTAAGTTCAGTGTCCAAGTCATCCATTTCAGGTCCTAAATTGTCCGATGGTTCCATTGTTGCAACGGTGGTGATGATCACATTCCCTCCCTCCACTATGAGCAACCGTTTGGGCTGTAAATGTTTGAAGGAGTAGATAAGTCTCTTGTTTAAGGATTCCTAGGTCACCTTTTATTTCTTGGGGTAGTTCAAGGCTGATTTGCTTTAATTAGAACACATTTTTTCTTTGACTTTGCACATGGCCGATTTTGTTCCTATTTTAACTCTTATATTCGGCAGATAAACTGCAATGTTTCATGTATTTTGCATAAACATACCATATATAACTATAAATTTTCTCTATTACTGGGCAGCTTAACAAAGCATGCAGTCTGACCAAACGTCGACTTGTTGAATGCAGGTTCACTTGCTGGATGACTGAATCTTGAGCCCCTGTCTGGATCTGCAGATGTGCATGCCATCTTCATGTGTATGTGTGATGTGTGTGTGTTGTGTGGGCGCATGCTCATCACCTGAGTCAATTTCCTCCTACGTGTGTGTGAGCGTTAATGCCTTTGCTTTTGCTTGTGGTGTGGCTGTGCTCGTGCTCCTGCAGTGTGTTTTATTACACTAATGTTTTATTGTGGTATTACTGGCACTGGTTCGATTCTGTTTACAGTGCCCTGTATGTATTGAAAGGGTTTCCTTGTGTGTTAGAGGGCCAATTCGTCTGCATCATGTGAACAGAGGTCAGTTCACATAAGTGAGTTGGAATTGGTTTTAGGATTCAGACTGCAGGATGTAACAGATGTTCTCATTTAGAGAGCGTCCTGACTGCTTAAAGACTGCTACCAAACACCAAATCTGATTTGTTTATTCCAACTGTAGTCACTTTTAATGGAGATTCTCCATATTGGTTACTATAGTAACAATGTCTATGCAATGCAGCAGGCTAAAGATAGCCAGTTAGCTATATTAACATGGATTAGGGCTTGAATTATGTAAGTTAATTTGATCTTAATTAAAGATTTCAGAGACACCATGTTTTAGAGGTATTACATCATGTTTTTCTTGTTGTGCTTGTTGGAAATCTCTGACCCACATAAGGGGTGAGTGCATGTTGACGGAAAAATAATATCACACCCAATCAGACGGGTCACACTGGCTCATGTGTCTTGAAATCTGTTGTTGACCAGAATCTGGTGAATTTGCCTAGAAACACAAAGCAGAATTTCTCATTTTAGCCAGATAAGCCCCAAGTCAAACCTTTTGAAAAGGAAAACGTTTGAGGGACATTTCCTTTTGGCCAGTTCCCCTCGTTGGCTTTGTATTCTCTTTCGAACTGAGATATTCTGCTTTGTGAAATAATCCCTATATCTGGCATTTTTGATAAGACACACAAATTAATGATGAGACTAAGCCATTGTTATCTGAGCGACTCCACCTAGGAGCAGCTGAGGAGCCTGAACTATGGCTTTGACCCCAGTTCAGATCGTACTTCATCACATGAAATATTCAACAGGTTCCTCACGTGCATCTGCAACGGGAAAGTGCAAGAGACGGAAGCAAAGGCTTTATACAGACAGAAGGAAGGTTTAGGTGGGAAGGTACTGGCAAGGAAAGAAATTGTGTCTGCAGACTCAATAATGAGGCGTCCCCAATCGCGCAGAGAGGAGGCTGCTTTAGTCTTGGTGTCGTGACTCTTACTGGAGTGACAGTGACGGAGATGGACGATGACATAGCCACTGTTTAGCTGACCTCTGAACCCTGGGCCCAAGTGTCAGCATGTTCAGGAAGATAGCGATGCTGAAGGTACTAGACACTTTTGCGACACTCTTTTGAGCGTTCTTTTGGTCACTTAGAAGCTGTAAGAGTGTAAATGAACTTTTGGTGTTCAACAGTTTGGCAGTGTTTAAATAATAATGTAATATTTCATCTCGTTGTGGTTAAGTATTTAAATAATGGTGGGACTGGAGCGATTATGAGTGGTGTGACGTGTAGAACTTCCACCACAGTAAAAGCACAAATCAGCCACTGTTATGTCGTGTTGACTCCGTAAGAAAAATGATTACCTGATGAATATGTTAAAGCCTTTACATATCCAAATGAAAGGCAGATCATCTGGAATTCATTTTACATCCCGCTTTGTTGCTGGCAAATTCCTAGGAACATCTTTGAAGCAGCTGTCTAATGAAGGCATGTTTCTGTAAGCTTACTGTACCACAATGCCTGCTGGAGAAACCTGAGCTAGCTACAGAGAATGGGTGTGGGGTTACCAGACCAAAACTTTGATGTCCGCTCACAATAAGGGCTCCAGCCCCAGTACACAGACGCAACCGCAAACACAAGGGCCTTTAGTACTCGCTTGACGTGTTTTCTAGGTTTGAAATGAGTGTTTAAGTGGGTAAAACTGTGCGCTTCTGTTGACAGTGCTTCTACAGCCAGCCCGGAACCCGGGTCTCCTCTGTGGTGGACCTGCACATTAGGTTCCACCATCAGAGCACCTATAGAATAGGGTTTTTAAGAGTTTATTTGCATTTATGAACTACCAGAGATGATTAAATGCATGATGTTAGATGCATGGCGGAAGCTGTTGCGTAGATGTTTTGTGAGTAAATTAGTAAAAATTCGATGTAAGAACATGTGGTACGCTCTACCTTACCTGAGACCCTTAACATGTTATCTGCACAGCAGTGCTCATTGTGCTTATTGTAAAAGGGCAGTTTTGTTTACTGTAAACTTGCTAGGTCATTGTATGCTAGGTGTGTTTGCGTATCGCTCAGCCCGTACACTGTGTGTTTTGGAGAAGGTTGCTGAGTGCCAGCTGGGTTGTAGTTTAGTTACCATGCTCGCTTCGTTTTGTTGATACAGTCCAAGACAATGCAAGGCACATATATAGGCTATTCCTAGGTATGTAGTGACTGAATTAGTCATGTGGCAAGCAGTTTTAGTTGTCATACATTACATGTATGATGTTATTCTAGAGCACCTTACTTTATACACTACTCACAAAAATGTAAGGGATCTTTCAAAATGAAAAAACCCATAATAAAGTATTGCCTAATTTGTCTGTTTACTCAAATGAATATGACCTAGATAAAGGGTAATTCAGCTGCAAAGAAATGTAAAGGGGTTTTACTTACGTGTGAATTAGTTTGAGACAGAATTAGTTAAGACTCAGGACTAGGGGCCAGATGGTTCAGGGTTCACGTCGCAGCACTGCAAAGCTTCCACTGATTGACCTTACAGCATCACCCTTAGGACACAGTTGCTTGGATTGTACATTGTAGGTTTGCATGAGACTCTTGTATATCATTCTGGGTAAGATCCTCTGCCTAAATGCAAACACAAATACACTCTGTCACGACTTTGAGTAAGGCTGATTTAAAAGTATTAACATAACCATACGAGTGGACAAAGAAGCTTTAATGGAAAGCATTAATTGAGTAACGGTGGTTACCAGAACAATAGCTTTTTATTTTTTCCAAGATATGTTTTGTGAGTTGGGTACATTTATGTACTTGTTTCCGTTGTGTCCATTTTTTTTAAAGAAAATGATACAGATTTAAAGCTACAACTCGAAGTTACAAGACTTCAGCCTAGGAGTTTACACAGACCCTGTTATACTGTTAACCTTTTTTACAATACATTATGTAAGGCATTATGATAGGCCTCTACTGTAGTTCATAGACCACACAGTGTAGTGTTGATTTATTACACTAATCATAACTGTTGTATCACCGTATTACTTTAAGCCTTTTCAAACCCATCAGTCCACCATGACAGGTGTAAGTGTAATCCACCTGCATTGTTTAATAGATCTGGATATCACCCATAATGTGGGTGTATTGATTTTTATCTCTCTTGTGAGTGCTCAGCTGTTGCTGAAGTAAAATAGGAAAAAATCAGATTACCCTTGCGTTGTAGTGCCACTTTTAGACAGAAATGGTGACGTGACAGTGATTTTTCTTTAGCATAAATGTATATCTGATGGCACGAGTCGTGGGATATTACTTTTAGTGGACTTGAGAAACAAAATTATGTAGCACAGATCTTTTGCTGTCTTCCAAAAAGAACCATGTCCAGAAGTATGGGTCAGCTTTTGTATTTTCATGAGTTTTCTGTGCAAACTGAAATGCTATCTTGCTTGCTGTGGCTCAATCACAATGTGGTCGAGTGTCATAATGCTCTTAATAAAGTACTTACTGTTGACCATCTCCAAAGGTTTGTCCTTGCCCAATGCGATGCAGTTGGCCTTGCCGGTAAGTGAGACCGTCGTTTACGCAGGGCTCAACCAATCACAATGCAAATGTAAATGGCTTTTTAAAGTCTGCCTTTTCTTTAGTTGATTCTGTTGCTTAAAGCTGAACATTCTTTCTGAGATAGGTCAGTGATTGGACTGTGTTGCAGGCAAATCAAGCGAGATTGCACAAAGATTCTGGTAACCTGAGGCAAAACAGACTGGCTTGCACAGCGTATATAAAAACATGGCGGAAGGCATTTTCTGTCATGTGGGTGAAACCCACGATACCCTGTCAGACTGAAGATGCCGTGACTCTTTGGCTGTCTGACTAAACAGAACTGACTTCTAATGCTTAGTAAACTAATAACCAAAATAATAGCACAGATAAAACAACAGTACTATGTTATTATTCATTTGGGCAGCTGATTTGATTCGTCTGATCATTATATAAGCAGCACAAAGTTAACTTTGCTGCGTTGTGTTTTTTAGTTTTCCTTGCCAGTGTTTACTTGTAGCCTAGGAATCGATTCCTAATAGGTCTGATAGATTAACCAGACTAACAGACTCGCATCGTGTGTTAAGCGCACTGTAAAACTTTATCAAAAATAGCCTGATACTCAAACTAAAACCCACACTGCCTGTGCTGACCTCAAACTGAGCAGTGGTGTCTGAATCATGAGTTTAACTAGGCTATGGTGCAAAACTCTTTGATTGTTTCAAACACACTCACTGCTAACAGGTACATAATAAAACTAGTGGCACCAGAATGGGTTATACTGCAAACCTTAGTGGCTCTCAGCATTTCCTCCCAACAACAAGTCAGTTCCCTAAAATTCTGTCCTGCACTCTTAAAACACAGTTCATAAAGGAATGATGTGCCAACCTTGAGTCTTGACTGTTCCCATCAGACACCACTGAGATGAATTGGAACGGCAGCTGTGAGTTTGGACTTTTGCTCAACGTCGGTGCCTGCCACCAAAGTGACGTTCTACATTCTACAGAAAAACGATCAGAAGAGTGATTCAGCTGTTGCTCAAACCCATGTCGTAAGACTGTAATGTGTGATATCTTGTACAGTGTTAAAAATAGTCTTAATTCCTACTGGTGGCTAGGACTTTTCTGTTTCTATGTGCTGTAACAAAGGTACACGAATAACCTCTGAATTCTTCTGGCACAGGCATTAAATCCAGCGTTGCAAACCATGGCAGTTTTCTAACATGCTTGCATTATTAACAAGTCCGATGTCTGTCAGCACTTAAATCCCAGCTGATTTCTGTCGTTCTTGCTCACTCAAACGTTCCACGCGGCCGCTGAGCTCGTTGCGAGCACCTTTCTCTGCGCGCTCCAATTTCGAATGCTCAGATCTGTGCTTGAGTGGCCCGCTTGAAATAGAGGAAATAAAGTAGCCCACACTTCCCAGGAGAGCAACTCCACTTAAGAGTGCTGCCAGTGACATGGAACTTGCTTGGTCTGTTTCGTCCAAGAGTGTAGGAGAAGTTGACGGTCAGTGGTGTAATGAACTGTATTTCCCTCAGCAGGTAATGAATAAGGGGAAGTGCATGCGTACATGATTGTGGATTATTTCTGTAAACCAGCACACAGTAGAAACCCAACCAAAAGCAAAGATTAAAGACTTCTCATCGTTCTCCCCAATCCATTCGTTTTCTTTTTCTCCTCAGGCTCGGAGCACAGATAAT
Source organism: Parotocinclus maculicauda (assembly GCA_034780255.1). Lineage (NCBI taxonomy): Eukaryota > Metazoa > Chordata > Actinopteri > Siluriformes > Loricariidae > Parotocinclus > Parotocinclus maculicauda. The sequence continues at coordinate 1,680 of JAUZSU010136975.1, read as the reverse complement.
CTGGACAGTTCCGGGGAATCTGGCACCCGTTCAGTTGGCACTACTGCCAACTTGAAGGGGAAGATGAGCAAGAGGTGAGAAACTTTGCTTTCAGTTGTTTGAGAGGCTGCTGCATGTACAGCTTTGACGTTTTTTTAAATTTATGGTTTCACTGAAGAATCGTTCCTTTAGGTGGGGGTTGAAAAGATAATTTAATATTTCAAAGTACCACATTTTGTCTTAAATCTGTTTAGATGTGTTGCTACTAGCATTGGGATGTATTGCTCGTTCTCCCTTGCAGTTCGATTTCAGGGCTCTGACTTGGCCTTTCAAGGACATTCATCTTCCTTCCTATTCACCTTTCGTCTCTTTGTTGTTTTGTGTTTGTTGGCTGTGTGTTTAGGATGTTTCAGGTTTTTGTCACTAACACAACTTTGCCATAACCAAGGTGACATGCTGTGGTTTTCACCACACGTAGTGCTTGGATTTCAGTCGATAAAGTTCAATCGTCTAGGCTTTTTTTTCATGCCTTACAGTCTAACTTCATGCAAAACTTTTTACATACACAGGCTAACCAATCTCAGCCACAAACACTCAAGTCCTTAAAAGTTGCTACTGGCCACTAGCTTCTCTGATCAATATTCTCATGACTTCATCACCCAGTTTATGGGATGTCCCAGTTTAGACTGGACATTCAGTCCTTGGTGTGCACTAAACCAGTTGATCAAGGTCCCCTGAATAGATGCCATTGGAATGGGTCTAAAAACCTTTAAATATTCAATAGCTTTCCTTGTCTTAGCATTACTTTTATTATCTAGTTTTATAAAACTGGTTAGCGTTACATTAGTACACAGAAAGTTACACAAACACGGTGTAGTATAACCTAGTTGGGAGTTTTTTTGTGTGCTTTGCAGAGTTGTACTGAACTCTAAAACAGGAAGCATTTTGTTTTCACTTCCTTTTACACAGTAACTAATAGCGGAATGCAAATTTTGCTCACATGGCACTATGGCACTATTCTTAAATTTCCCCCTGGGATAAATAAAGTAGCTATGAGTCTATTCCAGCATGCCCATAGATGCACAGATAATAGTACATAAGCATGTATGAATATTAAGGGAGCACAATGTCGACATATTGCTGTGTTTAAAGGACTAGATTCTGGTTCAGAAGATCCACGGTTCAAGGCCTAGCACTAAAAAGCTGCCACTGTTTTGGCTCTTGAGCAAGGCTCTTAGCCATAACCCAGAACTGCGTGGGATGTATGGTGTAAGGTTGCATCCGTTGTACGTCGCTCTGGGTAAGAGTGCCTACTAAAAGACTAAATGTAAATGTCTACAAATCAAGAAAGTACTCTTTAGTAGTCTTGAACAAAAGTCCCCTCAATTTCAAAAACCTTTTCTCATTATGTTATGTTTGAATGGCATTTGGTGACACTAGCACAGAAATTTTGGTTTTGAGTTCAAATAAGGTTGACCTCCGAAAATGCTATTGGGTCATCTGGAACTTTTGAACCCATCAAAATTTAGTTTCTTGCTTTCCAGTGACTTTTAAATGCACTCTTAGGCCACACTGAAATCACCTGCCTAATAGTCCTACCTAACATCTGAAGGTCCTGTGGTACCTTAAATCTACCTTTGACTTATTTTACATTGTAATTAAGTAAAATAATATAATTATTATAGGTAACATCCATGCCGC
>JAUZSU010136964.1:0-15953 GCA_034780255.1 Parotocinclus maculicauda | reverse complement strand
GAGAGAGAGAGAGAGAGAGAGAGAGAGAGAGAGAGAGAGAGAGAGAGAGAGAGAGAGAGAGAGAGAGAGAGAGAGCATGCACTATAAATCACTGTAAGCTTTGACCTCACACTTTAGGGGGGAGACCGAAAGTCAACACACACTTCACCTTTAACTTTCACTCTACATTTTGCTTTTCTCTTTGCCCCCCTTTCTTTCCTTTACTGCTTTAAAGTTTGTGAACTCTTTCATTATATTCTGTATTTCTGCATATGAACTAAAACATCATTTTCACAAAAGTCCCAAAATTATATAAAAAAACCACAATTGAACAAACTGAAGAACAATATTATACTTGGTCATTTATTTATTGATGATATCTTATGTGACTGCATTGTGAATGTTAAATGTTTTTGTAGCTCTTAATCAGTCCTTAAAATCGTCTTGATTGAATTGTAGTCCATTCAAATCTGCAATGTTACCTTACAAGAACTGCTCAAGGAAGGCAAGGAAAAGTACACAATACTACTTAAAATACGACACGCACAAAGACTAAAAAATAAGCAGTAACTTACACAAAAAAAAAGAAAAATATACAAAACATCAACCGATTTAGAACAGTTTCCAGTCCAAACACGAGTTACCGAGCAAGCGGCTTCATGACCAGTAAGGTAGTTAAAAACACATACACACACAAATGATGCGTCTGCTCTTTATCGCCTGCATCTGCAGCATTGATTGACTGTTAAAAGACAGGTTTTTACTTCCCATTATGATTTTATCATCATTCTTAAACCCTCTTACTTTAAAGTGAACAGTCATACATCAGATGGTCGTTAAATGGTGATACCTGAACAGCAATTACCCTGATTGCAGCCAATTATTCTTGGGCAGTAGTGTCTGTACTAATTTATCAAAGAAAATCATGTGTTCATCAGCTCTGTCAAAAGTAAATGCCATTGTTTTGGCATTCAGATGCATTTTTGAAAGCTGGATACATTTTCACTTGTGGTCACAAGTGTATGTCAATCCACTACCTGAAGTAGTGTGAGATTTAAATAAAAGTGTCTTGAGCACATTTAAAAAAAAATTTGTATTCAGATATAATTCTGATACTCGAGGTGCATTAAGTGACCCAGTGTAAATGGATCTTACTCTCCCTTGCTTGCTTTCTACAAGTGTCCCATTCAGTCTCTCATTTTTCCCTCTCTACGCCAATCATTTTGCCACTCTGTCAGTCATTCCTCTATATCAGTCTCTTTTTCCATATCGGTCTCTTGCTCCCTCTTACCTCAATCTATATGTGCCTGTCACCCCCTCTTTCCTTTATCTGTATCATTCTCAGCCCCCCCTTTCTTTTTTGCCTTCAACATACTTTACCCACTCCTCCAATCATTCCTCAGTTTCAGTCTCTCTCATTTTCTCTCTTTCCTCTCCCTATATCACTTTCTCACTCCCTCCCTCTTTTTCTTCTATCTTTATCAACCCGTCCATCTCCCCCTTTATCTCTTCTCTGCCCTTAATGCATCCTCTACTTTTCCAAGAGTGTGTGAGAGAGTGAGAGAGGAGCAGGAGATAAGCACATACTTTCCCCTAGAATAAAGTGATATTTTTTACCTTCCATCAGATTTCTAATTCAGCGAGATTAGCGAGTGAAGCTCAGTTAATGGAAGCCAAATAAGGATTAGGGTGTAGAGTCTGAGCAGACGGCACTCACCCGAACCCCGTCACACACACTCACACACACCATCATCGTCAACATTCACTAATCCAGGTCTCACTGAGAGAGAATGGATGCATCTCAGTTCTACAGATTTAACACACACACACACACACACACACACACACACTGGTCTGACGAGTAAAATGCCATTTGAACCATGCATCTGCTTTGGTGGAAGTGGTGTTCCCAATCTGCACATTTAAGCCCTATGTGACCTCTGGAGAGAGTGAGAGAGAATAAGAGAGAGACAAAATGGACCTTGTGGTCTATTTTCCAGCACCTTAACCACTAGTCTATCACTGTCCCTACTCTAGAAGAACTATCTTTGTGATGACATATGAGTGTTCAATCCCAGAACATTTAATCTCAGTGTAAGTGTAGGCAGTGTGTAGGAGGGTCAATCATACCCTGGCACTGTACAGGGCAATCAGCCACAGTAGTGTTAGCAGTGTTTTGTTTACAGCAGACTACTGTTTTTGTGCCACTGTTAATTAGAGATGCACCAATCGATTGGTTGGTGACTATAATCAGAGTGGTTTTTTTTTTGTTTTATTTGCATCGTCAGTATAATATGACCACATCATACAACAAAGACAGCGTCACAATCAGATGAACAGCTCAATGCTTTCACTAACTTTAATTCTGAATTCAGTCCATGTGTGCAAAAAACAGTTTTTATAATATGAGTACTTAGTCAACTAAGTATTCTCCATAAATACCATAGTGCTAATGATTAGGGAGTAGGGACATCAAAAGAGTAGTGATCTATTCCGAACACAGCCATGTTGTTGAGATGGAAACACTTTGTAGTTGGATTACATACATGGCGAAAATAAGCCATGAAGGAAACCGGAATTTGCCAAGAAATTTTTAATGGGTGTATCTCTATAATTAATACAACATGTCATTGGACATCTTATACATCTCTTCAAAATATCAAGAACAAGCATGGAAAGTAATATACAGGTAAACAGAAAGACTTTGTGTTTATTCCAGTTTTTTCACCAGTCGCTGTATAGAAATGTCATCAACACACCCACCGTAAATTCTCTGTAACATTAACTGCTATTTGCACATCAGCTCGCACAAACATTATCCAGACTTTGTACTAGGGGTCTGGTAGTTGTTGGAAAACAAATGTTTTAAACATGTGCGTTCACACATGCACCTATTATGGGTAAGTTCAGGACAAGTTCTAGGTTACACTGCACGTGTGAAAGGGGCTCCTGAATGAATCAGTAAGCCCCTGCCATGGATGGCTGCCCCATCCAGGGTGCATTGTTTCCTTATGCCCAATTGCACTGGAATAGGCTCTTGATCCACCCTCCTGACCTGTATGAAGTTCTCACTGCAGACAACTGAAGTAATGGTTCAGTCAATTTGCTTTTGCTTGCTATATTGTAATTGTTTAGTCCTTCCAATATGTAAGGGATGAAATTTTTTTTATTGATTTTTCTAGGATTTAATTATGAGCAGCAACTTGTTTTTATTTCTTCTTTTTCAGCTTTTTTATGTTTTATTTTATATGTACCGCCTTTCAGATTATATATTTTATTTTACACTCTCAGCAGTGTTTTGACAGTCACACTAATAAAGCATTATAGATGAAAAATGAACTTAAATAAATAAAAGAGGGGGAGGTGGGAAGAGAGAGAGAATCAAACTGTTGTATTTACTAGCAGGGAAATGACAAGCGCCATCCACCCTGCCCCCCCATCGCTCACTCTTTCTCTGTGCACGCACACGCGCGCGCGCACACACACAAAATGCATGACTGAACCTAGCCTTTGTTCTCCCCACAGGTTCCATCAAATTTACGGGATTTACAAATAGGGAGGAAAGACAGGGGGAGGGGACACAAAATACTGAAAACGAGGGAAGTTAAAGACAGTGAAGTTAAAACAGAACCAGTAACAGGGAAAAACAAGCATGAGAGTGTAGGTGTGTGAGAGTGTAAGAGAACTTACTTCTTCATAGGTTCTTATAACTGTGAAATTGATTTTGTCCAATGACAAAAAAAATCAGCATTTCAGAGAATAAAGCACCAACACACACACACACAGACACACACACACACACACACACACACACACACACAAGCAGAACCCCTAAAGGCTCTCTTGAATAGGTGACATTTATTTGAAAAGCTTCTTAAAGGCCTTAAATCTGCCCTCTTTACTTCCCACTGTGTGTGTGTGTGTGTGTGTGTGTGTGTGTCACACACAGTCTGTGAAACCACTCTTCACGCAGCTATATCTTTAAACATTGTAAGAAATTTTGAGCTAGCTTCACAATTAGCTTATCTGTTTTCATCAAACATTAAGGCTTTGACTCGGTAGTCTCTGCTAGCTAGCTAACTTACCTTCATATTTACAATGTAAATAATTTCCTGAGCCCGAATACCTTCAAAGTGATAAAGATGCTTTCCAATAATGCCCTGTAATTGGGCAGTGTTCAAATGATTCTAACTAGCCTTTATATACCCACTATTTCAGCTTTCTTGGCTCATCAACATTTTGTCTCTAGAAAAACGGCATTAGCACAGTAATTAGCAAACACTCATTACCTCCGAACACACTCATATTCTGTTTGATTTTTATATTCAATTTTATCAATTAACAGTCACTGGGCCACTCCGGTTTTGAACAGAAGCAACAAAAATTTTGCCTTGTTTTTTTTTTTTAGTTGGAACCTATGGAGCTTTGCAGGTGACATTATTTTTTTATAAACTGAAAGCATGGCAACAACTTACTAAGGTGTCAGATCGGGATAATTAATGCATGGGGATGACATAATGATCACACGGGAAAGACCATCAAAGAGTAGAAATGAGTAAATTATTTACTATTTTTAAACACACTAGTCTTTCTAAACAGTATACCTGGTAAAATATCAACATAAAAGCCAGCCTTACCTTTCTTGCAAAATCATAAGGTATCAATAAATCACAGATACGTCATCATATGTCTATGGTTTGTGTTTTTACGTTGTGGCCACAAGAAAATATTCCTGCTTTAGCCAAAAGTTGCTTCCTTACCTTAATTGTCTCACTCCTGTGCCTAATTAAGGCATGGCCATGGCTTAACGTATTAAACAGGGTGGGGCTCTGTAATTGTTAATAAAATGTTATTAAATGTATGTATTGTTAAACAAACAAATCACAGATTTTTTTTTCTGATCTCATAATACTGCATGCAGCCCCTAATGGATGGTGGTCCAGTGAAAAGTGTCTACTCTTCAAAAGCAAAACTTAACCCTGATTTCTCCAGTGGAAAACAACTTAAAATTCCCTAGTGATTTTACCTGCTCACTTTTACAGGGTTAGGATTAGGGTAACCCAGCTAGGGTCAATATTGCAATTATTACGCATTGTCATAAACTGTACTTATTGTTAATTGATTTCCACTTTATATAAGCTGTAAAGCAGTGTATATAAGCAGTGTTCGTGCCAATTCAAAATGACTGAATTCCTAACCAAGTTCTTAAACAAGTTTCTCTGTTCTTAATAAGGTTTATGCTTCTATTAATGACAATGCAATAAAACATACTAATAATCAGTTTTATTATGAAAGGACTACTTTAAGTGATTCCAAGTTTTGAACAGCAGAAACTAATATTAGGCATGCTTGCTTCATTCCTGAGTTTTTGAACAATAGGCGCAATGATGACATTCTTCTCACTGCAGATGTATGTTGTTATTATTTGCACTGTCATAAAATACAATTGTTGTCAAATGAGCAATAACTAATCTTCCACTTTTTTAAAGAACTTTAGCCAGCCAGCAATGTTATGGCATGAACTGTAGTTCCTAGCATCTACTCTAAGCAAGAACTAAATTGTTTATTTCTAGTAGAAAACTGATGATTATGTCAGTCCACAACCATAAGTTTGTGATGCCAGAAATTGCACTGTAATGTGCAAAAAAAATAATTCATATCAAATTACAGATTTTCCACTTTCTCTAATGAATCTGATCAGCAATGCTGGATAGGGCTAACCAAAATAGTTTCTGGTTTTGAGCAGCAGAGTTTAAAATTTGCCTTTTATCCCCAGTGAAATACGTGTTTCAACTTGTTCTCTGGTTCCTAAAAATGTTCTGGATGATGAAAATAGGTCTAATACTACTGAATTCATTCAAGTTCTACAGGTTTACAATGTTATTATTACTGCAACTGTCAACTATGACTTAGTGTGAAATAATCCATTAAAAGAATGTTCACTTCCTGTAACAGTGGACAAGAATATGAGAAATGAGAAGTAATTAATGGGGTCATTTTAGGTACAGAGATCCGAAGCTCTAAAACACACACAGTTCCTGTTCACATATGAGACATCCTGGTAATTGCTAGGGAGTACATGGCCTCATGTACATGGTCTCAGTTGAACTGCAGCATCAATCTACTAAGGATTTTCACTTGCACACTTACCCCTCCTCATTAACAAGTTACTGGTAAATTCCCTAGCAATAGTGAATTGCATTAACAGTCAAACAGCACCATTCTGTTATTGGTATATTAACAAATTATATCAGTTCACTCAGTTATTGTATTGTATAATCCCAGCAAGGATCATTAAAAAAAAAAAAACAGTACCAATCCACTACAAAGCATCTCACACTGAATTACTAATTCACATTCACAGCATAGGAGCAACTTAGTGTAATCAATCCCTAAAATCACAGTCAAATCCCATACATATCCACATGTATCCCATAATAACCTAAATTGGCTGGATTAACAAATATTCTTATTATTTTGCTATAGGGATATCCCAGTCCCGATTATATAAATCCCTTCCTAATTTTTAACAATTTTAGCATACTGTAGTTTACATAGGACTTTCTGGTTGAATCTACTACCTATCTGGTGTCTGCAACTTTTTTTAGAGATAGTTTTGCCTCTCTAAAAGTAGACTCTTTTTTATCACATATAACTCAACAAACATGTAACATGTTCTCTACTGTCATACAGCTGTTTATTCTACTGCTATTCAACTGACTATATGTGGTGACTTCTGATTCAGTTTGAGAGAAGAATCATTACCATCATTTGCTTACAAAAGTGCCTTTTTTTGACTAAGACTATAATATTATAATAATTAATAATAATAACATAACATGAAAAAAATCTGGTCTCGGTCACTCGACTATACATGATTTTGAAAATGGAAAACCATGGAAAGCTACACAGACAAAGAGAAAATGCCAAAATCCAGATCCAGTGCAGGACCGGAATTAGTACACAATTTTAGTACCTCACACCAATTTTCTTGTGCATTTAAATAGTAGCGTTTGATCAATATCCTTGATTCCTTTGTATTACCTTGACCCTTTTTTGTTTGTGGACTGTTTACAGAGTCAGAGGAAAGACTGACTGAGCTGTTATGCTCATCCATCACCCACCAATCCCATGGCTGTGTGAACGCACTCATTTAGAGAGAATGAGGAAGAAAGCAGAGAGAGATAGATGGAGAGAGGAGTGTGGTACTCTCTCTGTTAATTAAAGGATGCAAGCAAAACGATTTAGAAGGGAGGGATAATAGCCATAAGCTCTCCGTCCTGCCTAATCTCCAAGGGCACTATATTAAAGACGACACCTAATTAATCCCCTTAGGATCCCTGTGTGTCTCTGCTTAAAGAATAAGCTATGATTCACACATGCATGCACACATGCCTACACACATACAGTAAACCTAAAACCAATACATACTTAATGTCCAAAACACACTTTAGTTAGTAAATCGGATGTCAGTTGCCAAATTTCATTCATTCTTTATTTGTTTTAGTTGAAGTGCACACTGGATATTTTATGATCAACACAATTGTCATGTATATCTTATAACAGTCTGTATGTTTTGTGACATTATACTGGGGACTCAGCATTAAAGTGAGAGTTGCAGGAAAGCTCAACAACATGATAACAAAGGCTGGTGCTGGTCTGGGATGATCTCTGTGATGGACTGGCACGCTGCACAGGGAGTACTTTCGCCTGCCAGTGAATTCTGGCATAGTCACCAGACCCTACACAACCCTGATGGATAAATGGGGATAAAATAGGATGCTTGGTTTCTTGTCTGCTCTTTAGCATAAATACTTCTAACCTACACCTTTTTTTCTCACTCTTCTGCTCCTATACTGTGTAAATTTCCCCATTGTAATGAATAGTGATCTATCTATTTATCTAGCTATTAAATCTAACAAAATGGTTTGGGGCTATTACAACTGAGTATCGATCAAGACTGCACAGTGGACGGGTGTAAAATGTTTCACTGAAAATAATTTCATTGGTTTATATGAGAGCACAAAACAGAAAATTTTACAATTCCTTCCAAAAGTATTGAAACAGTGAGTATTGAATAAAAGTATTAGACAACATAACACACCTCACAGTCACATGTTCAAAGAGTGTCCTGTTACATTGATTATTCAAACAATAAATGAGGCTTAATATATGCTCAGTTTCAGATTTGGGTTTCACCTGTGCTGACTGTGCATTTATAATTAGAGGAGTAAATAAATATAAAAACCAAAGAGCTGTCTATTGGTGGAAAACAAACAATTGTGATGCTGAGGAAAGATGAAAAATCAATCCAAGATTGCAGAGTTAATGTTGATAAATAGCATGTTAGATGCACATAATGTGTGTATACTTCACATATGCTGTACATTACCCAAACCATAAATGCGCTACCATACAACACACACAGAACAGGTACACTGTACCCTTCTTGGCAATCAGTTATAGAGGCACAAAAAAAAACCTGTTAAGCATTAATAGTTTAGGTGATTTAACATAAACATTACTCTGCCATGGATTAAAAATGAAGAATATTTTTGTTAATTGCATTCATTGTGTTTATGATAATGTAACTAATGCCTTTGCAAGTTTATTGATTGCTGTTGCTTTAGTAGCTTAATATTTACTTGTATTTTATTTAAAAAAAATCAAAAGTAACTGTCTTTGACTAAAAGCCTTTTGAAAATATGCTGAATCTGAAGCTGTAGTGAATTTGTGTGGAGTGTCCTGTGGTTTTGCTCAGAAGCATATGTCAGTCAGCCATGAGAGAAGAGTGACATTTTGATGTCGGAAAATCTATTCCTCCCGTTCATAGAGCAGGTTTCAACGTTCTGGCAGTTTTATTCGCTAATAAACAGAAATTGTTGACATTATTTATAATTAGTTTAAGTGCATCGTATAGGTGTTAATTATCCATAAGTTAATTATTAATACATTACATATTTAAGTTGTTAGTTTTAGCATAATTGTCTTTGAAGCACATAAATATTATCTTAAAATACTTAAAACCTTATAATAAGATTACCCATTTGAAGAATCACCCACAATCGAATGGACGCTGTCTAAACTATTATATGGCGCATTCAAGTACTCTGCAAAAAGGGACTTTAGACATGCTACAGATGGTTACTATTGCTACCCAAAACGTCCCCTAACACAAACCTATACTTCAACATCTAGACCTAATCATAACCTCTGTGTGCTGGTACATTTATGAGCTAAAGCTCTGGGTTCATCTGTTTACTGTTGTATTAATGTTGTGTAATCTTCCACTGCACATGTGGCTTTAGCTCACTGATACAACTCTTCTATCCGCTTAATCTTTAACCCAACATACAGGCCACTACCAGCTTCCTCTTTTCCTCTCTGTCTCTCTCCAGAGCTTATTTGACACATAAATAACAGGTAAATACGAGTCACTGGCTTACTTCTAATGCTGTGGCTTTGTGTCATTCGCACCTGCAGATTTAACATTTAAAATTGACAGGATTTCACAATTTTACTCACTCTACACTGCTGTACCAAAGGATTTAATGCAATTCTGTTTAGTAGTTGCTTAATTAGAGTGATTCAGTTGTGAATTATTCCTCAATATGAGCCGTGCCATTCGTAGCACTTTTTCTTGGCACCAGCCAACAGCTGCTTCATTGCTGAATCACCCCAGTTTATAGTGTTGGGGATTAGTTTTACATGAGGTAATTAGTAATAGCTGGCATAGCCTGTCTTGTATACTTTATTCCTTGATAGTTTATGGACATTCTAAAATGGCATTGTATTAGTATTGCATTTATCCTCACTTTGTTGCTAATACTGCCTTCTCTCTATTAGATTTACAGCATACAGTAACTGATGTGAGGTCTGGTACTAGTCAGGCCTCTGTGCAAGTCAGCCAGTGATTGTTGATTATTGACCAGAAGGTTGAAGGTTCACATCCCAGTATTGCAAATATGCCCTTGAAAGATTCTTTATTGATTACACCTTGTAAGACTGGATGAGTTGTTAGTCACTCTATATAAGGGAGTCTGTTAAATACTGTAAAAGTAAATGTAGACCTTGTGAGAGTCATGTAGTTTATTGCGTCATATAAAGTTTACACTCAAACGCCTCTCAGAATAATGCACAGTATATAGTATTTTAATTCCCAAACTCACTATTGAAACCATAATGATCCAGAAAATAGTTCTGAATGGCTTCTATCTACACCCTTCCCTCTTACATAATCCTACTTGTTATTGTGATTTGACCATCAGGGCATCACACAATAAATATTAGTCAAGACAATTCAAATTATTGCAGCATTATTTTGTAGCTTTACACATTTTAATTTTTGTCTTCTAATATCTCAGGCCAATCACAAATTGAGCAAGACAATGCAACAGTGGTAAGGTAAATCTCTCTAAAAACTTATAAGGAAGAAGAACAAGATTTAAAAAGGGACCAATTTTACTTGATTGTCCTAGATTTTACACTTTATGTAAAAACTAAACTAAGATATCCAATTATTGTTTACACTCATAGTTTAAATAAACAGAAGCAGAATTTAAACAATAGAGAAGATAACATATTTAACAACACAATAAATAAAATATGCAGGTTCAACATAGATGGTCAAGATTGTAAACAGAAGGACTTGAATATTCAGGAATAGGGTATTAGGATAAAATGGATGTAAGACTAACGCTAACTGAATATTTACTATCTGAAACACTTTCTGAAACTAGGTCCATTTAGATTTTTAGCCGCGCTCTAAAGCGTTTCCTCCCATTGTGTATTCCCTAATGTCTCAGTATGTGCAGCGAGTCTTGCTTGGTAATTTATCAGCTTTTGTTCACACATGAGCTGACCTGGTAATTACCCAGCAATTGTAGTAGGTTTCAACCCAGTAAATTGCGAAGTCAGTTTATTCAGCATTTCCACTACTGAGTAATGTGCGTGTGCGAAAGGGCTCTCTCTCTCTCTTTAATAATTTACCACACATCCCGTCAAGAAGAATATATTTCTAAAATTGTATGAACTAGTTCTACAGACCTGTGTTGTCAGTGTAAGGTTAATTGTGTACTGTATTGTCTCAGGTGTATATAAAACTGGAAGGAATAAATGATGACACAGTAACAATGTGTTTCAAGATCTCCATGGACATTGTCCCAAAACACCCAGTACAATTCTGAATACTGTGTCGTTATTACACTTCAAGGTTCCGGGTGTGTCATTTGTTATTTGTCCATTTTCATGGAATAAATTTACTTCAGTGACAGTTTTAATTTCACATTTTTAGTGTGACTTTAAGCTAATTACTTACAAAACGCTATTTTGAAAACCTTTTGTTACTATCTTTGGAAAGGATGTCAATTAAATCTTGAGTTCATGCATTTTTATACTCGTAGAGGTTGTTGTTGTTTTTTCATTAATGATGTATTTTTAGTGTGTGTTCCAGCAGATGTTGTCATGTCGCACCCTTTGAGAAACTGAATTCACACTTTGATTACTTTTCAGAAATTCACTTTTCTGCCATTCATCCGCAGTTGCGAGAGTTTAACCTTGAGACCGACTGTGCGTGACTTACACAAAGGCGAACAATGACCAAGACATCCTGAATTCTTCACACATATCTCTCTCTCTCGCGCTTGTTCGCGCTCTCTCTCTCACACTCCCACATACTCTCGGCAGAACAGATTACACCTTTGCATTGAGGTCTGACTGAGACACCATCGTGCACATATGCAAGAGGCCTGTGGCATTCAAAGTGATAGAAATGGTAAAGTAGAATGCGAGAGAGAGGAAGAACGGCAGGATTGTTCGTCACACACTGCAAGGCTTTACCCTACTGACGAAAGGAATCAACATAAAGCATAAGCTGCCATTTTATGACAGTAAATAACTTTCTCTGTCACTTTTCCCTTTTTTATTTGTCTTATTTGATTCTTTTCGTTTCAAAAAGGTTCTCTTTTTGACATTAGCATCCTTCTTTCATTTATTCATAGTTCTACTTTTACTTTTTATATTCTATCTCTCTCTCCTTTATTTTTTTCTCCTCAGCGATACGCTGTTATCTTGGCTGAGCAGAGGAAGCTGAAGGTGAGACGCAGTGGCAATATTAACTAAAGAGTAGAGTGAAGAGATGTGTGTGTGAGCGTGTGCGTGTGTGTGTGTTAGTGTGTGTGTGTGTGTGTGTGTGATAGAAATGGTGTGTGTGTGAGAACAGGAAACACTTCCTGTTTGTCCTTCTATCTCAAAATACAGAATAATAGACTAATAGATATACATATATATATATAAGCACCCAGGGCAAAAAATAGTCACCTTGAGTGTTAAGGCGGTAGTAACTTCAGGCACCTGCAGATGTTACTGCACTCCAATGGTCGGGCTATAAAACTGCAGGATGTGTGACAGGATTCATTAATCAAAAAGCGATTGCACAGTGCAGTGAATGTCTCGTTTCGATGTGTGGAAGATGAGTTGCAAAGCGAATTTAAATGACTGGCAAAAAGAAGTGAGTGTGTGCCAAAGGCCATAGTGTGAAAGAAGTGGCTGAATTTGCAGGTGTACATTTACCTCTAATGAGAATAGTGGCCAAAAGACAAAACTGATAGACAGAGACCTTCACTTGTGTCACTTTCACAGAATTTCAAGAATTGCTTCTAGTTGTCAGTACAGGTCCTCCGCAAATTCTGAAAGAAAACTGAACACGCATAACTACATGCCATAAACGCATGGAGCAAATAGACACACAAGGCCTTTGCTCACAAAGTTGTTTGGTTACAGTGTGCAAAGAAAGCTTAATATTGGACTGTTCATAAATTAAAACATGGTATCTGGTCAGATGAAACTCGTTTCTGTCTGTATGTGAATGATACTAGGCATTGTTTTCATTAAAGACCTTAGGATTACTTTAATGAGAGCTGCATGCAAGGTGTGCTTTAAGCTGTATGAGGTTCTGTGATGTTCTGGGTGTGTTTTGATTATGCAGAAGTGGGTCCTTTGGTTGAGGTTACAGTAATGAAACATGGACAACCAGATTTTACTGTTCCTTATATTAACATAACATTACTATCCCTGTACTCCAAGATGGCAATTATCCCATGGCTACATATGGGATGATGAACATTCAGAAGTACGGTAGTCACACATTTTTGTACTGGCCTGCAAAATTCACCATGGTGTTAAACATCTGTGGAAATACAGGGGTTTTGTGGCAATGAACTGAAAATATGCATGTGCTAATCCTAACGTGGTACCATTCATTTGAAAAGCCACATGTTCAGAGCCTGCCTGAAATCACATGTTGATCCTCATGTATTTGTTTGTGTGTGCTGTGCATAGATTCCATCAGTACAACTTCTAAAGCATAATGCACACTACACAGCTTTCAGTGTCACAGAATTGCTGTATTGCTGAAACTACACGGCTCGACTGCTTGCAATCAGTCTTCTCATAAGTGTAGGCCTGCACACTCTACTTGATCGATCGCAGACAAGGGTCACAGACTGCAAGATCTTTCAACCACTGACACAAAGAGCCAGGTTAGAAAACTCAACTGGCTCGGGAAAACAGAGAACTTTCTAAGTAAATGCAGAAATTGAGTACAACAGCTCCTCGAATCGCACAACTTTGAGTTGTAGGCTTTCTGGACTAATGCTATTGTCCTCATATCAGTACACACTTCAGTTACTCTTCATCACAAAATACTATGTAGAACCTTAAAGCATCAGTTCAATATACTGGAGCAAGGGGTGTATCAGGGGCATCATCAGACCTACTTTACTAGGGCATGTGCCCCAGAAACTTGTTGCTGTGCCTCACTAAAATTACAGTGGTTAAAAAAATACCAGGCACTACATTTCTCATAATGCCCCAGCATCTATTCAAAAGCATTAGCACATAATGCTTTTAACTAGAACCAGTTTATTTTGGTTGTTTGCATGAAGTAATGGGCATATATGGGCAAGTATTTAAAGAATGTCAGACATGCTGCAGACAGTTATAATCTGTTATTCATGTATTATCCAAAGCAGAGTAACAGCCACTTTAGTGTTAAATCTCTTACTCTATTGAGTGTTTAGCAGGGTCATGTTTTAGGTGCACTTATATCCCTATGCTTAATTGACAAGTAGTGGGGTACTATGGCCCTCTAAATTCTGTGTGCCCCAGTACAACAAGTAGTCTAGCAACACCTCTGGAGCACACTGATATTGCTGCTACCCATGAGCTTATAAAGGCATGTGTCCGAATATCATAGGTCTAAAAGAGTAACATATCAGTTGATGGTGACATAAATATGTTGCTCAGTAGTATAGACTTTAAAGAGAGCCATCTATTTTGAGTTCCACTATTATAGGTGATTTTGTGTATGCGTGTATTTATATTTTGATCTACATTTGTGCTCTCCTACTGGGTGTACTAGTTGCAACTGATCACTGGCGAATTTACAGCATGAATTCCAGTACATTTACCACTAAAAAAAGCTCACAGGTACTTATTTATTCCTTTTGATTCCTAGTTTTAATTATCTTGGAAGTTGGCTAGGGAAGGGGGAGTTGGGCAATTTGTTGGGAGGTTGGATGGTGTCTCCAGAGCCTATCCTGGAATTCACAAGACGCAGGTGAATACCCAGGATAAGGCCCCAGTCCATCAGTCAGGGCTCTGAAGGCATTTGCAGTAATAGGGGAAGCCAATTATGTGTCTCTGTGATGCCCAGGGCACTGTCAGAAAGAGAAAATGGATCAGCTTAGTTATGGGCTAGTCAAATGCTGTTGCAACACCCAAATGCCTGTCTGGAGGTTAATTGTATTAATGAAATTATTAATTTAAAAATAGTAGTATTTATTTATTTGTAATAATAACTGTGTTGTTCATACATTCACAATATTATCCACTTAAACCTTATAAGAGTCCTAATATTAATCGCTACGATAATTCAAATTCACCTAACACCCATGTCTTTGGACTGTTGGAGGAAACCAGAGAACAAATAAAACAAAAAAAAACAAATAAAGAAAAACAGAAAATAAATATTTATTGTGAGTGCCAGCAGAATATTCTGATAAATAATGTCAGATATTTCTATATTTACAATACCCCCAACCACATACACATACACATACACATACTGTGAGGATGGGCTACCATCAGCAGGAAGGTTGGGATGCTGCTGATACTAAACAGATGGACAGTCGTGCGCGTGCACACACACACACACACACACTAACACGCTAGTTATATATGTAATACATTCGCATCTCTCTAGTTATACACCCATGAGATGAACCTAATGCATCCTATGCTGCTTTGAAAGTAGCACCACATCATTGTCCAGTAAGAACCAGCCAAACACATGCATAATTAGTGAACATTTAACATATTTAAATTGTTAAATCTTTAGCATATATTCTATTTACTCATCTCATAACCATTGCACTCTCTTAATCATTAACTGAATCCCAACCTTCGTTGCGTATTAAATAGTACACTAAACCAGTGCAAAACTTGTAGTGAATACCATTTTAGCCAGTAGTGTTAGCTGGGTTAGCCTTGTTTTATGGACCCCAACATTTAACAATTATACACTATGAACATTTGAACTTAAACACATACTATGTCCTGAACTAATACTGCATGAAGCTTTTTCATCATAACACCATTTCCCTATGCTATTGAACTTCAGTCAAGTCCAAATGTCTGAAGGAAAGTTTGATTTTGAGAATAGTCATATATTTTATTATCTTGGGCAGCTATATTATGCTTCAGTAAAGCTAGCTTAGCTAAGAAAGCAATGACTTGTGTATAAATGTGTCTGAGAAGGAGTATAAATTGTGCTTTCCTGGACAAGCAGAAATGAGCACCACACACCACAGCTGACATGACAATCCCCTCTCTCTCCTTCTTTTTCACACACACACACACACACACACACACACACACACACACACACACACACACACACACACACACACACACAC